>JAKCPI010028123.1:0-16494 GCA_023213315.1 Euborellia annulipes | reverse complement strand
TCAAGAACGAAAAGAGCTAGGAGGTTGAAATTTTATATTTAAGTTAGTCACCCCCTGGGACGTGACACGAAGCTTTTGAACAAAATCGACCAAAGAGTACTAGTACTTTACTGATGCACTTTTTCAGTTTTTTTCGATTTTCTCTAAATTTGCTCCAACGATTTTTTCTAAAATTCAAAAATCAATTATTTTTTAGATTCTCTTTAAAATGTATATTCTCATTTTGCGATTGAAATCTTCTGAAGACCACTTTACTCTTGTACTCCATAGAAAAGATAGGAGAAATGGTTGCCATGGTAACAAAATATAAACATTTTGCCATACTTATAAATTTTACACCTTGAAAATCGAATGTACCGTACTGTCGGAAACTAAACACATGTCGACACAAAAATCTGGTGTGACAAGCAAAGAACACAACTTTCGATTACCGAAGGTAAGAGAAAGTTGTGTGCTGTGCGCCAGTCACTCCAGATTTTTTTTAGGTCTAGATGCAATTTTAAAAGAGATATTTTTAATTTTTTATTAACGATATTAAAATTAAAAATTCAAAAAATAATGTTAATATCTCATAGTAAAAGTTTAATTAATTCATAAAAAAAAAGGAGGAAAGAATTTACAGTAATCGTAGTCATTTAGACCCAGTCATAGGCGCAACCAGGGAGGGGGGTTAGGGCTTTAACCCCCACCCCAGAAGATGAAAAAAAATCAAAATATATAAAATAACAAATAGAAAAGAAAAAATATAATCATTTCGGTTCCACAAAAGAGGAAATGTTCCGCGGGCGGCACATGGGGAAAAATTTGCTTCCACGGGGCGACAAAAATTTAGCGTCTCTAAAGGTAAAATATTTTTACGGACGGGAAAAATTTTTGGCTCCTTGGCGAGGGCGGCCAGAAAAAATGTTGGTTCCGAGGGCGAAATCAAATTTTAGGCCTAAAAAAGAAAATATTTTTACGACTGGAAAATTTCCCGCAAGGCGGAAAACTTTGGTTCCGCAAAAAAAAATTTTCACAGAAAAATTTTTGAGATCAGCCCCCCTCCCCCCGGAACCCCCCCCAACCCCCCCCCCCCCCCCAGGAGCAACTCCTGGTTGCGCCATTGGACCCAGTACCTATTTATTTAAATTGATTTGTAGCAAATTCAATTTAAGTAGGAGGAGGAGTTAGAGATAAGAATTAATGTAGCTTCACGGGATGTCTGTAGATCAAGAGATGTAAATGGCCATGGCCAGAGACCGGTTGGGTTTGAGGTGTGTGTCTTTGTGCATATAAACACCTTGGGTAAATAAACAGATCCCGATAGGAATTTCAAATAATAATAATACTGTAATAATATTAAATGCATTTAAATCGTTTCTGATTCATTCATAAAATTACAATATGAAATTAATTAATGCATTAGAATTTGATTTCATGCACACATTATCTTCTAAAATATTCAAATCCTGTTATGATTGAATTTCCCCTCCTCTCGATCGCTTAAAATTTAATAGTATGCTAAAACAATACAATTTGGATGCATGTCTCCCACTTAAAGATCATAATAGCCTTGGTTATTGATATTTCCTTGATTGGACCTTCAAAAGGTGCACCAAGACGTAATCCCACTTTCGATAGTACAATTTTCAATTCAAATCAGGCGACATTTTATCGTTTTTTTTTTTTATAAAATCACGATGTTTATAAGTAGTTACATGATAAGCTCGCTTGGCATTAAGTCTTTACAAAGTTGACCTGAAACTCTCTCTGCATATTTTTTTTTTTTGAATTGAATACATTATTAGAATCGGCTGGGGTTTTTTCAAATGTCGTCCACCCGATTTGGGTTGGACATCTGTTGTCTCTCCCACAACACACCTCAAAAGATTTTTTTTTTTATTGGAATTCATTTGTCTCCATTTTTTTAAAAGTTCATATATAAATAATTTTATCTCTCATTTTCATATCAGATTTTTTCTAATTCATCCCTTTTTAAATAAATATACTTATATTGATATATTATTTTATTAAATATTTTCGGTTTAGAATATTTAGTATTCAAAACATCTCGATTCGTTTCGGACTTAAATTAGTCATATATCTAGATATATATCTAGGAGGTTGAAATTTTATATTTAAGTTGGGTACCCTTCTGGGACATGACACGAACCTTTTGAACAAAATCGGTCAAAAAGAACTGGCACTTTACTGATGCACTTTTTTAGTTTTTTTCGATTTTGATTAAATTTATTATTTTTTAGATGCTCTTCAAAATGTGTATGCGTATTTTGCCCTTGAAATTGTTTGAAGTAAACTTTACTCTTGTACTTATTAGGAAAGATGGTTGCGATGGTAACAAAATATAAATATTTTCTCATGTTTATTTGTTGGGAGTCACCCATACTGGTTGTCGACACAAAAAATCTGATGTGATAAGCACAGAACACAACTTTTGATTTCCAAAGGTAAGAGAAAGTTGTGTGCTGTGCTGTCATCACACCAGATTTTTTTTTAATGCAAATTGATTCACTCCTATTAAAAATAAAAAATGATTGTCTTGAAGTTTCAACTTGAATTCAATCCCGTTTTTTTTTTTTTATTTTTTTAATTTCGATTTTCACAGTTAGATATTTCCCAACCATTGAGAGAGAGAGGAACATCGTTTGGTAATAAAATAAATCCCCCGACGCGCGTCTCTTTTATTTTTGATGGATGCTCTTGTGTCTGTCTGTCTCTCTCTCTTTTGAAATGTAGAGCAGCGACCTTGGCTGGCTAAATAGTTTTTTTTTTCGCCGCGCTTGAAGGCCGCGTCTTGAGGCTGGCGCCTTCAAAAAGAGAAAAAAGAAAACCTCCTCCTACATCGACGACTGCGCCCCGAGGACCTTGATGATGTCTTGTTTGCCTTCATCCTTCCTTCCTCCTCCAATAATCCTGTTTGACGATCCTCTCTGAATCGGGATTCGGGCGCAATGCACTCGCCCCTTGCATCGCGGCGCCCCAAAGCCTCCTTCAATCCCGTTATCACGTCGTCCAATTAAATATTATACATCCAATTATATAATTTATTAATTAAATATTCTTATTTTAATCTACTTTTCCCTCGAATAAGTAATCAAGTTATTAAAGAAAAAACTGCAAATATTTAATTTTCATGCAGACTTGACTAACGATTTCACTAATAATTTAATGTGACCATATTTATGGTAAAATGACATAATTGATTAGTTTTATGATCAAGTGAATTTTTCATGATTAATTAAGAGAAATGTTATTTCGTAACTTTCTATTTATATTGAGATTTATAAATAGAAATAATTATTAAACTTTAGCATTAGCAATTATAATACATGTAGGTAATCAATTCAGTCCCTTAGAGCGGAGGTAGAGTTTATGCTTCACATTCTCAGCAGATCATTTCTGAGCAACAAAATTTATTTAAACTACACTGCCCTTCAAAAATATTGGAACATTTTTGTTTATTCTTAAAAAAGGCCTATCCTAATCTATCTTAATGATACTGTAATTTATTAAACATTTAATATGAAATAACATTTCTAAGTAAATTTAACACAAATCCATATCATTTTAATAAATAATTAAAATTTAAATAAAACAAAGTAAAAAATCTGGTGTGACTGATCGCACAGCACACAACTTTCTCTTATCATTCGGCAAGAGAAAGTTATGTACTGTGCTTGTCACACCAGATTATTAGTGTCGGCATATATTTTGGCTCCGACAGTACGATACATTTGAATTAAAGATGTAAAATTTATAAGTATGGGAAAATATTTATATTTTGTTACCATGGCAACCGTTTCTCCTATCTTTCCTATGGAGTACAAGAGTAAAGTGGTCTTCAAAAGATTTCAATGGCAAAATTAAAATATACATTTTAAAGAGCAACTAAAAAATAGTTAGTTGATTTATGAACATTAAAAAAATCGTTGGAACGAATTTTGAGAAAATAAAAAAAATACTGATAAATTACATCAGTAAAGTATTAGTACTCTTTAGCTAATTTTGTTCAAAAGCTTCGTGTCAAGGCCCCGGGGGAGTGCCTAACTTAAATATAAAATTTCAACCTCCTAACTCTTTCCGTTCTTGAGATATTTTGTTCACAGACACACAAAGAGACAGACAGACCATGTCGCGAAAACCACTTTTTTGGATTCAGGGGACCCCAAAACGTGTATATTCATCAAAATCTCGACATCGAATTTTTGACATGAATCCAATACTTTCTCTCTCTATAACAGATTTTTTCTGTCTAGCTTTCCGCAGTAGGCTCTACATTATTTAGAATTTTTTTTATATTCCACCCTTTTAGCCCGTGGCAATTGGGAGATGTGTAACTATTTCCCATATCCTTCCTATGAAGTACATGTACAAAAAGATTTTTTTTTAATTTCAAGTCAAAAAAAAAATTTGAATTATTTTTTCTTTAATCAAACATTATATAAAGTACCTATATACTGTATTAAGAAGGGTGAATTTGAATTAATAAATATCTTTAAGGGGATGTGTGAGCCGAGGGGGATCGAATTCTACATAAAACTACAAACAAAGGAAACTTTGTGTGTAGTGAAATATATTCACGGAACGAAAGATGAAGCTAGAGGCTTGTAGAATTTTTTTTTTTTTTAAACACACTTTTTTCTCATTCACACTTACACTCCGGCACACATTCACACAGTCTTTTCGGCAACTCAGGCCATATAAGACTTTGACGGTATCCGTTATTGATTAATATACATATTGGGGGTTCAGGCATTTCTATTTGAGTCATTTGGTATAATGAATGAATGAATCTTTTTATAAATAGGGGAGGCGAGTGCAGAAGAAAGCACTGGCAATAAAAAAAAAAACAAATTCCACCTCCAAAAATCACTATAACACTGATGAGAGATAAAAGTTTAAGAATATTTTCTATTATTTAATAACAATTTAATATTATAGGAAAACTAAATTCTCCGTTAGGGTGGCAGAGGGTGAGGAGGGAGAGAAAGTAATCCATTTGCTTAAAAGTAAAAATTTTCCAAAAAAAAAATCTATTTTAAATTTTATTTTTAAAGAAAAATACTATTTTGTTTATTAGAAGGGGTGATTTACACCCTTTCTCACCCTTCCCCCTGGGGTACAAGACTTCATCATATAATTAAAATTGGATAATTTTATAAGTAGTATGTTGAGAGAAAAAAAAATTGAAAAAAAAAATTTAATTCGTTATGAAAATATTCATTACCTTAATAATAAGATGACCAGACGGGGTGTGGTGTAATGAGGTTGGGGGATGAACGTCTTATTTGCACAAATCACAACACAATATGAAATAAACTAAACACACGCGAGAGAGAGACACAGAGAGAGAGAGAGAGTGGAGATGAACCGACTGACTCATGGCTCCACTCAAATACATCTAAAAGATAGACCGCCTGGCAGGTAGGCAACAAGCAGCTCTAGAAGCATTCCTCTCTGAACGAAAAATTATCAAATAAGTTCTCTATTTAAAAAAATTCTATTTACTTGCAAACTAACGGGGTTTTATTCCGTTGGGAATAAATTCGAAATTAAATAACTATTAAAAGACTCACTTCATAACACCCATCCTTAAAACTCACCGCAATTTAAATAAAATACTTCCAAGTGTTATTTTGGCAAATCCTATATACGGTAAGTAAATTTTTATTAAAATTAGGAAGTTTCAGGGAGAATTCACCCTCCCTTCCCTTTATTAGCCTAAAAGAGGTGTCGGTAAGCCAATTTGATCGAGATATATGCCAAAATAAGGAAAATTTTGAAGAAATACAAGGACCACATTAACCATTAAAAATATATATTTTTACTTACTTTTTTGTGTTTTTTCTTTCTCCATTGTAATTTAGATGACAAAAACCTTGCGTCTGACCTATTCTGATTGAGATAAGTAAAGAAATTTATTAAATAGAGTTGAAAATATAAAAAATAATTTTATCGAAAATTGTTTATTTTTTTAATATTGAACGATAAAGGAGCTAACTTCATGTTGTATTAAAAGTTAAAGTATTCACTGACTTTTTTTTTTTTTAGTAAAAAGGCTCGAGTTTGCTACACTTATTAAGAACATCTTTGGGTCCGCGGGCCACCGATGGAGACCCGTGTCTTTTGGTTCTTATATTTAAATTTAAATAAAAAATATCCATCCAGAATATATTAAAGAAGTTGCAGGGATCCCTTGTCCGAGAGCCGCCGGAGGCCTCGAGACCTCGGTTAATTAGGTCGGTTCTGTTTTAGATTTAAAAATATTCATCCAGAATATTTTATAGAACTTGCAGGGATCCCTTGTCCGAGAGCCCCGGAGGCGCTCGGACCTTCGGTTTTAAGTTCGGTTATTTTATTTTTAGAAAAAAATTCAAAACAACTAGGGAATTCTCGACTTCGGTTCGGTTCGGTTTGGTTCGGCTCGGCTCGTTCGGTTCAAAACCATCCAGTTAGAACGATTCGGTAGCTTTTAAAAAAAATTTTCGGGCCCGAAGGGTCCGAAAATTTTTAAGGGCTACCGAATGCTTCTAACTGGATGGTTTCGAGCCGACGAGACGCCGGTCCGAAACCGAACCGAGTCGGCACTAGTGACAAAACAACTTCAGGGGACACGACCTAATTGTTTCGGTCCTTCGGTTGCGTTCGGTTTCCTTCGATTAAAGAAAATTTAAAAAAAACTAGGGAATTCTCGGCCTTAGTGACAAAACAAATAGCATGCCTAAATGAAAAAAAAAACGAAAGATTCATGAATGTTGAGCTAATGTCAAAAGTGGTCAAAAGTGTAAACTAGTCAGCCAGTGCGAAAGCTTGCCACTTTATTCTGAATATTAACCGAAAAAATTATTCTTTGTTTTTTTTTTCAATTATCATCTGAAGTTAGCTCCTTTATCATTGTTTATTAAAAAAAAAAAAAATAAACAATTTTTGATAAAATTATTTTTTATATTTTCAACTCCATTTAATAAATTTCTTTACTTATCTCAATCAGAATAGGTCAGACGCAAGGTTTTTGTCATCTAAATTACAATGGAGAAAGAAAAAACCCAAAAAAAGTAAGTAAAAATATATATTTTTAATGGTTAATGTGGTCCTTGTATTTCTTCAAAATTTTCCTTATTTTGGCAATATCTCGATCAAATTGGCTTACCGCCACCTCTTTTAGAATAATAAAGGGAAGGTAGGGTGAATTCTCCTGAAAACTTCCTAATTTTAAAAAAATTTACTTACCGTCATATAGGATCACGCCTGTTATTTTTTGTATTTATTTATTTATTAGGGATAAATTTGAAATAAAATAATTTTTAAAGGACTTATTTTATTCAACCACCCCTATTATCAATAAATACTTATTTTTCATTAGGGTTTTTTACTTTCTCTTACCTCTATATATGTTAATATATAGAGAAAGAAAATATTGTATTCATATCAAAAATTCGATGGCGAGATTTTGACGGATATACACGTTTTGAGGTCCCCTGAGTCCAAAAAAGTCGTTTTCGCAGCATTGTCTGTTTGTGTGTATGTGTCTGTCTGTACTCAAGAACGAAATGAGCTAGGATGTTGAAATATCATATTTAAGTTAGTCACCCCCATGGGACGTGACATGAAGCTTTTGAACAAAATCAGCCAAAAAAATACTAGTAGTTTACTAATGTACTTTTTGAGTTTTTTTTCGATTTTCTCAAAATTCGCTCCAACGATTTTGATTAAAATTCAAAAATAAATTATTTTTGAGATGCTCTATTAAATGTATATTCTCATTTTCCCATTGAAATCTTCTGAAGACCACTTTACTCTTGTACTCCATAGAAAAGATAGGAGAAATGGTTGCCATGTTAACAAAATATAAATATTATTTTACATCTTGAAAATCGAATGTACCCTACTGACGGAAACTAAATACTGACGAAAAATCTGGTGTGACAAGCACAGAACATAACTTTCGATTACCGAAGGTAAGAGATAAGAGAAAGTAAAAATACGATATTTTGAAAATTTTTAATTAATATCCAACAAAATCGAAATTATGTTGATTTGTCCCACAAATTGAAAATCGACATTTTTGTCTTTGTTTTATTTAAATTGTTATGACATGGATTTGTGTTAATTTAATTAGAAATGTCTAGTTACTACATATTAAATGTCTAATAAATTACAGATTCATTAAGAGAGATCTCACCCCTCGGGCTTGGTGTAGTTGGCAGCCAGGGGATCCCAGGCAGTAAGATGATTTTATTTAAGCCATTTAGATACCAAATGGCTTAAATATGAATGTCTGGACCCCCAATGGATATAGTGACAAATAAGGGGTATCATAGAAAAGTCTTAAATGGCCTAAGTTGCCGAAAAGACTGTGTGTATAGGTGTGTGAATGGGAAAAGGTGTGTGTTTAAAAAAAAAAAAGATCTTCTTAATAAAAAACAAAAATCTTCCACTATTTTTAACGGGCTTTCCCGAGGCCCGCTAGGAGGGCATGGATTCCCGCAGGGGGCTGCGAAGAGTCGCAAATGTAACAAATAAATTATTATTGTTAAATGAGTTTAAATACTTGAATTATTATAATTATAAAATTTCGATATTGTATTGAAATATGGAAATAATTATATATTTGTAACGAAATTCAAAATTATAAATAGTTTTTTTATCCAATCAGAATTAAAAAAAAAAAAAATAGAGGGGCCGTGAGATATTGACTTGGGTTCCAAGGGGGGACGCGACTTCTAAAAGTTTAAGAACCACTGTATTAAACTTCCAATTAATTTAAATAAGATCGATGAATATAGGAAATAGGTTAAATACTTTCCCGCTTTGGGCGAGGTTCGCTTTGTTTAGAAATTTTTTTTTTTTTTTTTTTAAGCGAAAATGAATTTTTTTAATCTTTAAAATTCCTTGGCTTAACTGATTAATTTGGTAGTCATGTGGATTTAAATGCTCAGGGCGGAAAGCGATTCACTCACCCTATTATCATAAAGATAGAGCTTTATATCCGCTACAGGGTTGGAAAAAAAAAAATTACTATTTTCTGTTAAGTTTATTAGACTATTCCGGCATGGCGTGAAAAACGTGGGTCAGCAATAAAAATTCGAACAAAAATGTTTGGTTTTAAAATTCACTGGCGTTGCACTTTGAGAATATGTGTAGGCCTAAGTCTAGTTATTAATAATTCCTTTAGTGTGAAATAATTTTTGCATTAAACATTTAAGATATAAATTTTTTCATGTCATTGAAAAGCTTCATTTTTTTAAGTTAATATGCTTCACTTAAATTAAACAACTCACAAAATGGAAACATCAACATGACTTCTTTTATTCATTAACTTAAATGACTCTACACATTTCACTATCATTAAAAACAAATCACTTTGAATATAAAATTATAGAAGTTATTTAAAATTTATTGAAATAGTGCTAATTTTTTTTCATCATTAATTATTAAACTCTTTGATTAGACATTAAAGAGGAAAAAAAAACTTGAATTTTATGCATAATTTTTTTTAAGAGGATATTCGATATGTCTTATATCATTTTTCAAAAATTTGCGTTTGGAATTTATCTAGTCAAAACCTGATTATAACTAATACGTATCTTTTAAGGTGAAGATATCCTATCTCAAAAAAAAAAAAAAAAAAAAATGATTTCATAAAAATAGTTTAATATACATTAATATATCAGGAAGTGGAGGCCTATCTATTAAAATCTTTGAAGTGAACTATTGTTAATAGTGGCCTACCGAGGGGGGGGGGGGCGAGGGGGCGGTCCGCCCAAGGCCCCGAGCCGGCATAGGCCCCCATATATTTATAAAAAAAAAAAAAATTTAATGAAAATTTCCCTTTGAAAGGCCCCGGGGCCTTCAGGGCTCAAGAAAAAATGGGAAAATTTAGATTAAAAAAAAAAGAAAATTTAATAAAAATTTCCCTTTGAGAGGCCCCGGGGCCTTCAGGGCTCAAGAAAAAATGGGAAAATTTAGATTAAAAAAAAGAAAATTTAATAAAAATTTCCCTTTGAGAGGCCCCGGGGCCCTCAGGGCTCAAGTAAAAACAAAATTTAATGAAAATTTCTCTTTGAGAGGCCCCGGGGCCCTTGGGGTTCAGGGATATACGGTATTTTAAAAATACTTTTTGTGTATGGAGGAGAGGGATATTTAAAGATGACCACCCCCCCCCAAAAAAAAAATTCAATATAAGGCCCCCTCTTCTAGTTCCGCTCCAGGCCCCCAACTGCCTCGGTACGCCTCTGATTGTTAACTTTTTGCTTATTATTTCTATCAATGAGGAGGGAGAGTTCTAAAACAGTCAAAAATTTACTTGAATTGCCCCCAGAAGGAAAATTATGTTATGTCTACTTAGAGCGGCCCATTCTAATAAATACGAGGGTGTTTCGAAAAGTTCTCGGCCTGACCCCTAAATGGCACCAAGATATGCCGAATATTTTTCAAATATGATCCTTAAGATGGCGCGCGACGAAATTGTCAAACACGTGCGGTTAGTTGCTCGAAAGAATTTTTCGCAACACTTCGCAATTTCGTGAAAATGGAAAAAAATTGAAATAAAATACTTTGTTTAACGCCAACGGAACCCTCGGGGCTTGGCGTAGAGGTTAGCGTGTTTAAATGATTTTTTAAAAAATTTATGACAAATTAGGATACAAATATTAACATATATATCATTTTACTCGGGAGGAAGTCTATATAGTAGTAATGGCCCGATGTTTACCAAAAGCTTTTCAGTTCTTGGCCTTTACCTCTAGTTTACGTGTGCAAAATTTCAAAACAATTGGATGAATAGTTTTTGAGTTTTCGTTGACGAAAAAAATTACCACAGATATACACACGGACACAAAGACAGACAGACACACAGACGTCATTCCAAAAACTACTTAAATTGATTCAGAGGATCTCAAAACGCATTTTGACAGCTTCAGAAAAATTTCGGGTTTTTTTTTACGAATACACTAACTTTACCTTTCCAACCTATGGTTGGTGGGCAAAGTAAAAAAGTGTGAATGTTTAAAAAAAAAATCTTTTTTTTTATTTATCAGGGTGAAAGAACATTTCCAAATCTTTTTGATCTAAAATGGATGCATTTCCTTTGATAGGCACAGAGTGAGATTTTCGTTGTTGTTTCATTAGAGGGTGTTGTGTAATCAACAACAACAACAGCAACGTGAGCGGGCGTATAGGTAGGTAGGTAGGTGGGTTATAGGTTGGTGTTGGTAAGCCTGTTTTGAAAAGGCGTTGCCTCCGATTAAATAAATGCCCTCTGGGCAAAACAGATCGTGTGTCCTTGCTAACTAACCAACTAAATAAAAAGAAGAAGAAGAAGAAAGGGTTGGTCTCTTTTGGTCTGACACCTTTGACCCTTTCTTCTCCTCTTCTTGGCGCCGTCAAGACCGGCTCTCATTCACAACACTTCATATTACTATACGGGGAAATCACATATCAAAAAAAAAATGGTGATTTGAAAGTCATGATTCTTTCTTATTCGTTATATTAATATTTTACCTTGTAACGAAGACTTGAAAATAGTCAAAATTGTTCATCTTATGGATTTATTATATAAGAAGTTAAAACTTCAAGCAGAAATAGTCAAACAAGTTGTAAAACTCTACCGCTTTCTTTTTAATCAGAGCCAACATGCCATACGGATTGTATTAATTTAATATATATTTTTTTTAATAATATTTATCACTTTCAAAAATTTCCATGAAAGATACTCCTCAGATTAACCACAAAGTACCAGTTCTGACACCAATGACTAAAGAGAGAGAAGGTAATCGAAAGATTTCTATCGGAGAGGTCGAATGATACAGTATAAACAAGAATAAGGTACCCCCTGAGCCCTAACTCAGAGTCTATAGCATGACAGTTGATTACCTTCGACAAGTGAAAGTTGTGTTCTGTGCTTGTCACACCAGGTTTTTTGAGTCGACATATATTTAGTAAGCCCTACATTAAATGGACGATGTTATGCACGAAGGAACCAAGCGCCATTAACCTAGGCCTATATCTGAGAAAAGGGACATTTCATTTGCACAATTGTCAACAAACTCAATGCCTATGGCTTTTTTTATTGTTTTATACAAAAAAAGTGCACAGAGTAATAAATGTTGTGATTTAAATAAAGAGGCAGATCTCTTTTCCCTACAAAATGGCGGTCTTATCACAATTTCGTTCATAAAGGCGATTGGTTCCTTTATGCATAACATCGTCCAAATAGAATTCAAGATGACGAATTTATAAACATGTGAAAATATTTATATTTTGTCATCATGGCAACCATTTCTCTTATCTTTCCTATTAAGTACAAGAGTAAAGTGTGTTTCAAACAATTTTGAGAGCATAATGAAAATAGACATATTAAAGAGGAACTAAAAAATAATTGATTTATGAATTTTAATAAATCGTTAGAGTCGGAATAAGCCCTATTTACATCTTAATTTTAATAAATAAATTCCAACAAATTTTCGACATCGAATTTTTGACATGAATTTAATATTTTCTAGGAACCGACCGAATATTCGGTTTCTGTTACAGTTTCTGCCAAAAATCCTGGTTTCCCTGTAGTTTCGGTTTCGAAGAATTCCAAAGACGTCATCACATTGTGTTGAAACCTAGCTTAATTTCATTGAAATAAATCAACGAATTTCGAGAAAATTGGAAAAAACTAAAAAGGTACATCAGTAAAGTACTAATACTCAAAAACTCAAACTCCCGCAAAGACGGGATCAATCGTAGTTTGCTTTGTATACGGCAAATAGGTATAGGGGCCTATATTTTAAATTTGAAAAAAATAGAGGCGTTTTCGAGAACTGATGTGCTTACAAACAAACAAATAAACGTACAAAGAGAAAGTCGGTCACTTTTATTTAATACAAACATAAAGCGACGTTTCAAACTTAGATTGGAATCATCTCCAGCCTTGTTAACTACTCTCAAAAAAGTTAAAAATTATGTTTTTCATGTTGCATAAGATGTGAATAGTTTTAAAAGAAAAATTAGTGAAGAGAGAGAGATAGGTAGCTTTATGCTCAAGCTCAAATATAAAAAATTTTTTAATCAAGACGGATATAAATTAGTTCGTTTTTTATTTGCTGGAAGGTAGGCATCCAAAATGACCGATTCCCTAATGAATAAATTGCTTCTTTTATCAAAAAATATATTACATTAGTGAGTTGATTGGACTACCTGCTTTCTAGCAAGCATAAATTAAACATTCCAGAGCAATACAATCTAATTCGGGCTTGTACAATATTCAATAAACAGATCAGAAACGGTAAATTTGCTTGTTTAATTTCTTTAATCAAAGTGAAATTGATGAAATGTTTAAGCATAAACAGAAGAGAGTTTGGGATTTAGTCAAAATTTGTTCCTTGTCTCATTGTATTGGAGTTGCTAAGAATTTGTCTCCGAGATTTCCCATTCATTTTATTATATACTGAATGGTATAATTTAATTGACTAAGTTGAGTGTCTCCGGGCTTTTGAAACCTCAACTGAGGATAAAGAGGAAAGTTAAATCTATTTTCTTTATTTTTAAGATAAATAATGAATTTTTTCTTAACAATTTAAATTTGTACTTCTTCATATAAATAAAATACGCAACTTCTCAAATTAAATTCTCTTCCACCTTATATAACTCTATTTGATTTGTATATCTCTGATTTCTTCTTCCGAGATCATATTTTGATGAATGATCTCGACGAAAAAAAAATCATCTTAAATAAATAGTAATATTAAATATCATGGCTGGGAGAATTTTAGTTTATTTTCTTAAGAGGAATTCCATGTCGGAATCTTTGGTGACTTAGAAAAAAAAAACTTCCTTAAACATCTGTTGAGGGCAAAAAGGAATTGAATTTCTATTTTCAGTGAAATATTATTTTGATTAAGAAATTAAAAGAATTTTATTCTTTAATAATTAAAATATACAGTGAGTGATAAAGTTAAAGCACACTCAGGAATTTTTCTCATGTGATTTTATTAATTTTTGAAAAATATGAAAAATATGATTTCAGGTCAAATAAAAGAGCAAAATTTTTTCTAGGAACCGCCTTATACTATATTGCTTTGCAAATATTTCGGCCGGCTATCCTCTGTCAGTCCTTCGTGAACGAATACTTGTATGCTCGTCTTCCTTTATCTCCAAGCAAACAATTATGGCACGAAACAAAGGACCTACCGCCAACAAACGAAGACCCGCCGAAATAAATATTTGCAAAAATATATAGTAATAGGTGATTTCTAGAAAAAAATTTTGCTGTTTTATTTCTTTCGAAATTGCATTCATATAAAAAATCATCATATATAAATGTTTTTATGGAAACTAAAAAATCTTATGTGGCTGGTTGCAGAGCAGACAACTTTCTCTTACCTTCGGTAATCGAAAGTTGGGTACTGTGCTTGTCACACCAGATTTTTTTGTGTCGAGATATATTTAGTTTCCGCATATACGTATATTAGAATTCAAGATGTAAAATTGAATTTTAATCAAAATCGTTAGAGCGAATTTTGAGAAAATCGAAAAAGACTGAAAAAGTACATCAGTAAAGTACTAGTACTTTTTGGCCGATTTTGATTAAAAGCTTATTTTCACGCTCCAGAAGGGTGTCTAACTTAAATATAAAATTTCAGCCTCATAGCTCAATTCCTTCATGCTTTAAATTGAACGCAGACAGACAGACACAGACACCCAGGCCATGTTGCGAAAACAACTTTTTTGGATTCAGGGGACCTCAAAATCCATTAAGATCTAGACAACGACATGACATGAATCCAATAGTTTCTCTCTATATATATTTTAACATATATAGAGGTAAGGTAGAGAGTAAGAAAGTAAAGTGTGTGTTTGTTTGTTTTTAGGGGCTAAGCTCAGAATTTACTATTTTTCCAAAGTTTTGGGGAGGGGCAAATACCCCGTCTGCCCCCCCTCAAATCACGTCCCTGGATTTAACTTCTCTTCCGTACAAACAGGTTGCTAGATTAATTGAATCAACAGTTTGAAGAAAGGGACAACTACCAAAATATATCCCTGTACAATATAAAAAGAAATTGACAAAAACTACGTCTATAATGGTCCATGCTTATGGAAATATTCATGAGTTTGAAGGAGGAAATAAAACCTAGCTTTCTTCCTTTCTTCAAACTGATATCTATAATATATATTTCCTATATATATTTTTCTAGATTACTAAATTTTTTCAATAGTTTTCTAAATAGATCTACTCTGATTGGATATTACTGGCTTTATACTAATAGAACATCTCAAAGGGACGATTAAGATTGCGACAAATACATTGTTCTTGTATCATTTCAATGATTTTTGTGAAAAATAAAGATTTGTTCTGATCGAAGTTTTGATGGGTATTTCCTAATATAAACTCCTAAGTTTGAAAAGGAAACAAATTCTTGATTTTGTAAGTTTAATTAATTCAGTTAATGATTAATAAAAAATTAGCATACTCTTAACTGGAGTAGTTCATCAATATGTACAATTTAATTAATAAGTTTGAAAAAAAATAATATATATAAATAATTCACTAATATCAGGCATTAAGATTTTTTTAATTTCCCGAAAAACACTTTTTGGATTTGTTCCCTCTTCCAAGTGTTGATTCAATTTGTTGTATATTATTGATTTTGTTTTCCTTTTATTATATTAAAATTATATTTAATGAAAGGAAAGTATCAAAATAAATTTTTCATATTTCAAGGCTGAAATTATATAGATTTCAAGTATATATGCCTTTTAGATATAATTTATCTCTAAGAAAGGAAAAGAGTATATATTTTTATCACGTATCAGATAAATATCGTTTAAAAGGAGATATAAGACAGAATTAATCACGTGACGAATGGATAAATGCGTGGGATGAGAATAAAAAGATAAAAAAGAGGAGAGAGAGGGTTTTCTCTTTCGTTTAAAGACAAAAATTTTCACTTTCTTTGAAAATGACAACAGCACAACAAAAACAACAACAAGATGAGATAAGATGCGAATGCACGCAAATGGCAAAAAGGCACTTCTTCCCACGACTATTATTTACGGGCTGATCATGATTAGACAAAATTTATATACAATTGAAATAATAAATAAAAAAAAAAAAGTAAAAAATGAATTATTCTTGAGAAAAAACTTGACTACAAAAATGTAATTTAAGGAAATTGCATAAAGATTTTGAAATTATCGACTATGAAGACATGATTAAACCAAGTATGTGATTTGTAATCATAACGAAAGTAGTTCTCCCACCTCTCTATCCTAAAAAAATTGCAACAATAGAATTTTCAAAAAAAAAAAAAAAAAAGGAATTTGAAAAAAAAAAATAAATAATTTAAACAATTTATTAAAAATTTAAAAAATTAAGTTAATAATAGTTCACTTGTGTTGGAGCAAGTGCACAGTACTTGAAAACGACTGCAGAATAAGCATTCGAAACGTTGTACAGTATTTATATTTTTAATAAATAATTAATAACAAAATGTGGATTATAATTAA
>JAKCPI010028122.1:0-28739 GCA_023213315.1 Euborellia annulipes | reverse complement strand
GAAACCAATCTTTAAACTCCTTTCTAATTGCTAGCCAATATAAATTAATTAACCTACAGGCTGGGAAACCTAACAAAGATATGAAAGGATCCAATTTTTCTTTATATAAAAAAAAAAACAAATTTATTTGAAATATCTCTGTTCGTTATTTGTTATTGCGTCACACACACGCACACACAAACACAGACCCAAAGAAACACTTGGATGTAGTAGTAGTAACTCTCTATTTTTGCCACCTGGTTGGAATTGTATTTTTAATTAAATACTTTTCTTCAAGCGGAAAAATTATTTTAACATTGAACCTGGCGGTGCAATGCACTCTTGTCATTCCCAAAAGGGTGAGCGAATAGGACAATTAATTTTTTACATGTGAATAACTTTACACAAACAGATTAAGACGAAAGGTAGAGAGAGAGAGATACTTTAAAACAGAAGATATTACAGTTAATTTCGTCAGAAATTGTGTTTTAAACAATGTGTGGTGGCTCCTCTATGAACAGCCACTTTAACCTAACCAAATTTAAAAGGTGAATTTTGCTACTAAATGAAAAATCTAATCAATTTCATCCTCTTCAAAGTAATCCCCCTCCGATGCGAACGTTTTTGTCCTCGAAGCGAAAAGTCGCTTTTCTGGTATAGCCTTCAAATCGATTCAAGTTTAATCTCTTCAATAGATTCAAAACCATGTCCATGGAGCAATCTTTTTAATTAAAATAACCAAAGTCACACAGGTGCGGGACAGCGAAGAATGACCTATCTGAGGTCCAAATAATCCTTCGAAATTGTTGTTAAACGGATCTAACCGTTTTGGCACGGTCATCTAATTGTTGGTTTGAACGTTTTTTGAGCACCAATTCTTTTTATTTTCTTGGCGTGTTGCTCATCAGTTGTTGATGGTCGTCCAAGTCCTTAAGAGTCTTTGTACCATTTATAAGCATTTTTCTGCGACATTTACCTGAGACATTTACTCCATGATTTATTGATAGATCAGCTATAATACCTTCTCCACAAATAACATGGCCCAGGTATTCTATAGATTCTGAGTGTTACATTTTAATTCATATTGGAACAGCCTAGATAGACCATATCCAAATCTGGAAGATGTTTCAAGCTTTCGCTAAGTATTAGTATATCGTCCTATAAATCCCCGTAAGACTTTCCATGAATCTTTCAAAGGCCATGGCTGCTTTTTTTAGGCATTAAAGTGAACTGGTACAACCCTTCAGATGTGACAAATGCGGTCATTTCCTCTGATGCTTCCTTCATCCCTAATTACCAATTCATCAATACGTCTCTGTTCTTTGAAGTCTTTGTACCATTTATAAACATTTTTTCTGCGACATATACTCCATGATTTAGATCAGCTATAATTACCTTCTCCACAAATAACATGACCCAGGTATTCTATAGATTCTTACTTCTCTGAGTGTTACATTTTAATCCATATTGGGACAGCCTAGACAGAACCATATCCAAATCTAGAAGATGTTGTTTTAAGATTTCGCTGTGTTATTATATCGTCCTATAAATAAATCCCCGTAAGACTTTCCATGAACCTTTCAAAAAGTCATAGCTGCGTTTTTAGGCATTAAAGTGAACTGGTACAATCCTTCCGATGTGACAAGTGCTGTTATTTCCTTCCGCCATCCCTAATTAACAAGTCATCAATACGTTCTCTGCCTTCTTTCAAGTCTTTGTATCATTTATAAACATTTTTCCGCGACACAGTTAATTTCCCAAAACCAAACTTTCATTCCGCAAACAAAATTTCTTTATAACAGGAGGATGTATGGCTGTAGAGCAGATGTTGAAAGAGGTAAGAAAACCAGAAGGAAATGCAGCCAATGTAATTTCTTTATTGATATTCAGCCCACGGCTAACGTTTTAATTCTAGGGTTTGGACCATCATCAGAGCTGGGGCTGTGTCAAAAAAGGCATATATACTTTCCCCGAACCAGAGGGCCTCATGTGCAATAATGCAATTTCTAAAGCCGACTCGTTCCTCTCACATACAACGAGAAGGCTATTTATACTTTTACGATAATAGCAGTTTTTATTTGCATAAATCGCATTATTGCACATAAGGCCCTCCCGTTCGGGGAAAGTATATAGCTTTTTTGACACAGCCCCAACTCTGATGATGGTTCAAAACCTAGGATCGAAACGTTAGCCGTGGGCTGAATATCAAAAAAGAATTACATTGGCTGCATTTCCTACTTGTTTTCTTACCTCTTTCAACAAAATTTATTTGTTCTAGAAATTCATTATTTAGAAAACACAATATAACTAACCCCCCCGGCCCCCGGATGATGACATTGATATGAAATTTGACACTGTCGTCACTAACAAGATAAAAACCCGAATCGGTAGGCCTGGTAAGTTTAAATTAAACATCGAAAAAGAACACTCACGAGGTGATTTCGCGAGATCAATACCGAGATTTTTAATATTGCATTTTTCATAATCATAATACTTTACATTTGAGCTATTTATAATTCGCGAAAGTAGGTTATGGATTATTGTTTTTAATTCTCCCAACTTTATATGATTTGAATAATTCTCTTTATTATTTTTTTTTTTTTTTTTTTTATTCACCAACACAAATATCAGTGGAACGTTAAATTCCCAAGCAATTATCCCTGTCACATACACACAGAGATGGTTGACTGAACACAAACACGCACACACACACACACACACAGACAGAGAGAATGGGTTGGTTGATATATAGGATTCAAGGGTATGAGGATATGGGAGGGGGTGGTCTTTTGGGATTTGGTATGTGGTATTTGGTTCTGGCCAAAGTCCAGAAAAACCTCTCTTCTCTCTCTCTGTCCAGTTGGCAAAAGTCAAGAGAGAGAGAGAGAGTTAAGAGACTCCTTTTGCTCTTAAAAAAAAAGTGGGAGAAAGTCCTGGAAAAGTATTTCGAGATGATGACAAAGATTAATGAGTTTAGAGAGAACGTTACTTTTAAAGGAGTTAGACGAAATGTCGATTAAGTAAATTATTTTACCAATAAATATTTGAAATTTTTTTTTTGCTAATGATTAATGAATATAGTACCAATTATCCAATCGTCCCGGATTGAACGGGATATAATACTGCCAATAAAAAGGAAGTATTCAAAATAACTATATTTCAAGTTTTATGAGAGTTTTGTTGCACGGTACTAAGTTGGGCTTATATGGTGGATGATTCAACATAAACATTAGTGTCCACTTT
This sequence comes from Euborellia annulipes, assembly GCA_023213315.1. Classification (NCBI taxonomy): domain Eukaryota; kingdom Metazoa; phylum Arthropoda; class Insecta; order Dermaptera; family Anisolabididae; genus Euborellia; species Euborellia annulipes. Next base: position 25,517 of record JAKCPI010028122.1, on the reverse strand, counting down.
TGCTTATATTATTTATTAATGGAATGGAGAAGAATAAGTACAGGTGCAGCAAATGAAGAGAGCCTTTGGATGCCAAATACCGAAAAGGAGACGTTTCGGACAAAATTTATTCGTCCATCTTCAGTCCACGTTGGCTTACAAATTAATTAGGCACGAATCATTGACACTCGCCTGATTTTATAAAAAAATATGCATGCGCACAATTCGTGCCGAAACAACAATGACAACTTTGTGCCTAATTAATTTATAAGCCAACGAGGACTGAAGATGGACGAATAAATTTTGTCCGAAACGTCTCCTTTTCGGTATTTGGCATCCAAAGGCTCTCTTCATTTGCTGCACCTTATTATTCTTTTCCATTCCATTACATCAACAGCAACTTCTCTTCGAATCATATTATTTATTAATAATTTGATTTTGATTAGTTTGTCCGAAAGCGGCTTTTTTGGACCATTTTCAGACCATCTATACCATGTTGTGTTAAGTGTTGAAGAATAGCTTCACTTTACAATTGGTGGGGTTGATTCTACATCGTAAGTGATTGAGGGATATTTTGATGATTTAATAATCATCCTATAGTTAAACAGTCAGAGCATTGGAGTATAAATCCGTGGTTGACTGAAATCATGCTTAGAGTATCCAAAGAGGGCATCTACCATCTGGAAGGCCTTGAAGCCACTGAAAGAAAAGTGCCGAAGGATGGCTCTACTTAACAATTTTGATGATTTATTAACAGTCTCTTCATTCAGAGCATTGCACCATGAATCCCGGTTGACTGACATCATGCATAGAGTATCCAATAATGGCAGCTATCATCTAGAACAGGGGTGGGCAAAAGCCGGCCCGCGGGCCGGATCCGGCCCTTTTGCTTACTTTATCCGGCCCGTTGAAAAATCCCTTTTATGCGATTTTGTTGAAATCAACAGTATAAATAATGAAATATATAAATAATAGAGTATTATAATTTCGAAGAGCCGTAACCATATCACTACTTTTATGTACGCAACATACTAGGTCTGTTCGATTATAATCTTTCATTAACTGATTTATTTAATGACCATTAATTTAATATAATGGATCATATTTCTTTAAAAATTACGTGACATATTTTACTGTTCGCATGTACACCCAAGTAAGACAATTTATTATTACTATTATCTATTATTAACTGTCAAATTTATTTGTCCAAATGCTTTAAAATGATACTTAGAGTGTTTTTGCCTAAAAAAACTTCTTGGGCAGGGAAAAACTCCACCCAAAACATTCGGGTGTGGAAAGCGTACGCGGTATAGTCCTGCGGCCCGGGAGACATTTTGAAAATTTCATTTTGGCCCGCGCTTAAAAGTATTTGCCCACCCCTGATCTAGAAGGTCTTAATATCACTCTAAGAAAAGTGCCGAAGGATGGCTCTACTTAACAATTTTGATGTTTTATTAACTGTTTCTTCATTCAAAGCATTGCACCATAAATCCCGGTTGACTGACATCATGCATAGAGTAATAAATAATGGCAGCTATCATCTAGAAGGTCTTGATATCACTCTAAGAAAAGTGTCAAAGGATGGCTCTACTTAACAATTTTGATGATTTATTAACTGTTTCTTCATTCAAAGCATTGCACCATAAATCCCGGTTGACTGACATCATGCATAGAGTAATAAATAATGGCAGCTATCATCTAGAAGGTCTTGATATCACTCTAAGAAAAGTGTCAAAGGATGGCTCTACTTAACAATTTTGATGATTTATTAACAGTCTCTTCATTCAGAGCATTGCACCATGAATCCCGGTTGACTGACATCATGCATAGAGTATCCAACGAGGGCATCTACTTTCTAGAAGGCCTTGAAGTCACTCTAAGACAAATGCCGAAGGATGGTTCCAGTTTACAATTTTAATATTAACCGTTTCTCTAGCTCAACAGTTGGATCAATACAGTAGAGAGTATGAAACCTATAATCCGTGGTTCGATACTTGATCAATTTTTTTCAAAAAAAAATTTCTCTATTGCATTTTTTACCACTAGTTGGGACTACTAACATTTATTCACGGATTTTAAATAGAGAAATTCCACCAAATTTCAATTCCCATCGTACCAATTATTATTATCAAAATTCTCATTCAATTCCACTTAATAACAATGAAATTGTTCTGGAATGGCATTTGATTTCGCTCTCTTCACAAGTTGAACGTATTGTTTAATTCTCCATCCCCCCCTCCCCCCGTTCTCATTCAAGTATTTTCAATTTAATAATATTAAAATTTCAATTTAAAAAAAATGAAAAATTGTTTGCGTAATTACGTACACCCTGTGGATGGGGTTATTTTATGAATTAATTTGACATTTATGATGATAAATAAGGAATTATTAAATTTCATAGTAATAATTTTATATTATGGTTAGAGAAAGACATTAGGATTTTATGAGACATCGCCGTAAATAACAATTTAAGCCCAAATAAGTGATAGAGAGCCTTTTTTTTTATTTTGAGGGTGGTTTATTACCTCAAATACAATACTTTTAGGTTATGTTTTTTTCCTTTTAAGATCACATCTTGAATTTGGTAGCTCAGAATGAGAAGCGAAAAAACACAACCTCTGAATTGGTTAATAAAATTAATTTCAATTATATTGACTGTAATAAAAATTAAAATTTAATATCTAAAGTAAAAGTCCCTTAAAGGTTAGTTCACTTGAGTCAAAGAAAGTGCACAGTACTTGAAAACGACGTACAGTAAACATTGTACAGTATTTATATATTTTTAATAAATAATTAATATAAATGTGGTTTATAATTAAAAACCCCCATAATAGATTTTTAGTTCATAGTATTAGAATTTGAAGTTTTTTTTTTGTATAGATATTTTATTAAAACGTAGAATATCGAGGCAATATTGATTATTTATTTAGTTAATGGGATGATTAGAGTGTTATTGGATAAATGTCATCCACATGATAGCAAATGTGGATTGATCAGAAAGGGAGAGTGAAAAAAAAGAGAGAATAAATTCTATATAACAGTTACTAAGAGCATAAAGAATATAGTTTTTTTTTTTTTTTGGTCTGCTAAAATATTTATTAAAATACCCTGGGATAGATAACTTAAACAATAATAATGCTTAGATCTTGTGGTACCATTATTCAGTTGATGTTTTTGAAGCCCTTCTTCAGGACTTATTTATATAGTTCCGAGTTGACCGAGTTGGAGCTCTGTTTCTTTTTTTGATAAAAGTGAAAAAAAATAAAAAACTTGAATTTTTTTAAAGACCAGACCTAACGCAATTTTATATTGATACCGGAAATCGTAATATATTTAAAATTTGAAAAAATCGTTCGTTAGAGCACAAACAATTTATCTTGCTCGTTTAATAGTACTTGATATAAAGTTATAGTTGTAGTTAGGTTAAAAACACATTAAAATTTTACATTCTATCAACAATATATGATACAAATAGCCCAAGATCATCTATGGATCTGTAGGAAAGCTTTTCTTAAAATATTTAAACTTTTCCTTCTGCGACCGTAACAAGCCTCTACTTTTGGCGACCGTGAATCATTTTTAGTTCATTCTTTTTTCCAGTATTTTTACAATAATAAGAAAATAGTTAAAACAATCCTCTATGGCCAAATGTACCAGTTAAAGTTTACTTCTGCGACCGTAACAAGCCTCTTACTTTTTGCGACCGTGAATCATTTTTAGTTCATTCTTTTTCCAGTATTTTTACAATAATAAGAAAATAGTTAAAACAATCCTCTATGGCCAAATGTACCAGTTAAAGTTTACTTCTGCGACCGTAACAAACCTCTTACTTTTGGCGACCGTGAATCATTTTTAGTTCAAGTATTTTTACAATAATAAGAAAATAGTTAAAACAATCCTCTATGGCCAAATGTACCAGTTAAAGTTTCATTCTGCGACCGTAACAAGCCCCTTACTTTTGGCGACCGTGAATCATTTTTAGTTCATTCTTTTTCCCAGTATTTTTACAATAATAAGAAAATAGTTAAAACAATCCTCTATGGCCAAATGTACCAGTTGAAGCCACTCCCCACCTATCTGGTTCAAAAATACCCCCCATCTAAATAGAAAGGAAATAATAATCTTCAACAGACTGAGAATCAATCACACAAGATGGCGATATCACTCTCTATCTCCATCTCCGAATTGCATTTGTGATTTCCTTTTCGATAATTGTAATCTTTGGTAGACGCCTTACGGGCAAAATAAAAAAAATCAACCTTTTTATTTCACATGTTCACCTATCCAAAGTTAATCAATAACCATCTATTGTTTAATAAAACCAACAACAAAATCTTAAATCGAATCCACTTTGTATTTCTACTCGACCTCATTATATTCACATTTGCTTAATGTCATTGATTGACACTTGGCTCTCAATCTTAAACAAGGATTGAATGGAGTGAAGATCATAAACATTACATTAAAGGCACACTCCATCAAAAACCGTTTAGCATCAAACACTTGACAGATATATTAAATTTAAGTTTTTTTCTCTCTCGCTTTCCTCTATAAAAGATCTTTTTTTTTTTGCTTATAGGATTTTGCTACAACCTAAATTACCTTCATCATTTTCAAGGAATAACCGCCGCTCAATATTAAATAATTTTCATTTGGATACACACGAAACTATCTTGTATTAAATGCAAGATACTTTAATTTTGTTTTTATTAAATCTTTTGTGATTTGTATTATTATTATTATGGGAGTTTTTAATTATACAACATATTTTTTATTAATTATTTATTAAAAATATAAATACTGTGTTTATTCTGCAATCGTTTTCAAACACCCTGTACTTGCAAGAACTAACCTCTAAGGGACGGTTATATGCAACGACGTCAGCGCCATCTACACTCATTCCTATGAAGGTATACACAAACCTCAGCGCCATCTACAATAATTCCCATGAAGTTAGAAATAATAAATTTGATAAATTCCTTAATGTAAACACTTGCTTTGATGATTATTTCTAATTTCATGGGAATGATTGTAGATACCCCTGAGGTTTGTGTATACCTTCATGGTAATGAATGTAGATGACGTTGACGTCGAAGAAAATAAAATGCACGTAACCGTCCCTTAGAGGTTAGTTCACTTGAGTCGGAGCACGTGTACAGTACTTGAAACGACGGAATGTTGTACAGTATTTATATTTATTCTGGGATATAATTAAAATTAGTCAGATTTGATTCGTTAACGAGAACTTAGCCTTTTTGTAAATACCTTAATTTAAGAACACCAATTAATATTCAACGCTTTTATGTTTACGTCAATAATTTCCCCTTCAATTTTCATCTTATTTTTTTGTTTACTCATATAACCGACATATTTTTTTCCCCTCTGTGAATGAATATAAAAAAACTTCATTATTCTCTCTTGAGGGTTTTATAACGAAATTTTGATGACAAACCTAAAAAAAAAAAAATTACTTTTTTTCTCACATTACATAAATTCTATTAAATTTTTTTGTTTAGTAAAGAAGAAGAAGGGAGAGAATCGTTTTCTTCTAACGCCATTTGTTATCTGGATGTTTATTGTGTTTTTTCTTTCTCTCTCACTTAATAAAATGTTATTTAATGCCCATTGAGATGGGATTAGTAAAATATAAAAAAAAATAGTTGGAAACTGGAATTTAGCCCGGAAATGACTGATATACAATCACTCCAGGTTGTTTCAAAAATAATCGCAGGTTATTATAGAGAAAAGTATTTTGTTTGTGGCATCTTCAGCTAGCGTATATCAGTATGGTTTTCTACCAGTATAAAGTATGGTTTGATAACTTTGGACCAATATTGGCATTCATATGTGAGATGCTCCATTTGGGAAGACCCCACTGTGAATGCTTGCCGTTTAGAATGGAATCATCACTCTTAATACTAGCCAACACATTAACATGTATCTTTTCTGTCTATAAAGATGTCATCAGCAGTATCTGTTGCTGTTACTGATTGCGTTCTGTTCTTGAAATTCAAACAGCAGAAAATCTTTTTGTACCTTTTCTGTCTATAAAGAGGTCATCAGCAGTATCTCTTGAAATTCAAACAGCAGAAAGTCTTTTTGTATCTTTTCTGCCTTTAAAAATGTCATCAGCAGTATCTGTTGCTGTTACTATGTTATTATGTTTTGTTCTTGAAATTCAAAGAGCAGAAAGTCTTTTGTACCTTTTCTGTCTATAAAGAGGTCATCAGCAGTATCTCTTGAAATTCAAACAGCAGAAAGTCTTTTTGTATCTTTTCTGCCTTTAAAAATGTCATCAGCAGTATCTGTTGCTGTTACTGATTATGTTTTGTTCTTGAAATTCAAAGAGCAGAAAGTCTTTTTGTACCTTTTCTGTCTATAAAGAGGTCATCAGCAGTATCTCTTGAAATTCAAACAGCAGAAAGTCTTTTTGTATCTTTTCTGCCTTTAAAGATGTCATCAGCAGTATCTGTTCCTGTTACTGATTATGTTTTGTTCTTTAAATAAACATCAGAAAGTCTTTTTGTATTTTTTCCTGTTTATAAAGAGATCATTAGCAGTATCTGTTGCTGTTACTGAATGCGTGATGTTGGTGGGATTCAATAGTAAGTTTTCACTATCCCAAAACACAGTGGTCAATACTCAAAATATTCGGACATTGACGTAAAACTAAAGTATCTTGTAATAAATATAAGATAACTTACTGGAATTGTTTGGATACTTAGAATCAAAGATATTGTATTTAAATACTGATAACCAAAGTATTTTTTAATTAGACACAGAACTAAAGTATTTATCGCTCTATCCGGAAATGAACACTAGTTTTATTGGGATTAAATCTAAAAGTAAAAACAATTGTGGAATATCAATAAATAATCTAATCCGAAAGTGTAAGTTATTTTTAATAAAAAATATTTATAATGCCCTTGATTAGATGTCTCCTTTGGATTCTTATGCATGATGTCTTTCAGACAAAGAAGGGATAAAAGAAAGTCTGAAGATGGTGCAAAAAAGCTGCTCTTGATCGTTGAGATATAATATCTAGATTCTGCATAAATGAATTAAAATCTCTTCTTAGAATGATCAATTTAAATTTCTCGAATTTCTCATCGAGCAAACAAAAATACAATGAACCCTTTAAAAAAAAAAAAACTTCACCTCTGTCCTCAGTCATAACTTTTAATTTTTATGCCCCATCTGGTTGCTGGCCATTTCCATTTCCAAGATTTCTAATGGAATTCCAAGAGAAGTAAAAAAGAAAAACACTCGAACAAAAAAAAAAAAAAAAGCTTTTTTATTTTATCTTATAGGAGTTTTTTCTTTAAAGAGGAGGAGGAGGAGGAGGGAAGTAAGGAAAGCCATCAAACGCACTCTCTTTTTGGCCATCTCTACGAATTTGACCTCAAATGTGCGCACACACGTTCCTTCGTTTTCTCCACCCTCACTTTATCTATCTATCTAAAACCAAACCAATATGATGAATAAAACATACAAGAATCAAGTGGAGGGGAAAAAAGAGAGACATAAGGGTTTATACAATTCAAGTAATCGAAAAGTACTTTGTGATACAATACGTAATATTGATCAGAAACAAAACATTTTTTGTATTGTTTTTTATTCTATGAATTTCGTTTTATTTAAATCTGAGACTTTTTTTTATTTGAATAGTGAATGAATATGAATATCACAATATCATAGATATTGGATTTCGGAATTCACACAATCATTTTGATGAACTACTAGAATAAATTGGAATAGAAAAGAAAATTCTGGAATTCCATTAGGATCTTTGCAATTCATAAATGGAAAACATTCTATAGGAGTTTATAGACAGCAGGCTGAGAATCTATGATACTAAAAAATATTAATTGATAGATTTAGTATGGAGATGCTCCTGGATTGGTAAAGGAAAGAAAAATTACAGAATTCTAATTTTAAATGAGTTTATTAACCCATTAGATTCTCCCATCATTATCTCTCCTTCATTATTTCAGATCCGTTAACAAAGTCGATCTCCTAGACCCGTGACCTTAGATCCCCCCCCTGACGATCACTTCTGACCACCGATCGACAGTTGTTCGCATGGGTTTTGAATCCTCTTACTGTTCCGGGACCACTACCCAAATTCCGCCACTTGTTCTGAAAGGGTCCTTTGAATCTTGGTTTCCTTGATAGGAATGTAATCGACTTCTTGGAATCGATGGTCTTCCATTCTTCTGTTCCACTTTAGTCTGGTATTCCATTTGGATCTTTGCAATTCATAAGTGAAAAGCATTCTTCTTTAAAGACATACCAGAGAATTGAGAATCTTTTTAAGGAAAATCTAATTTTTAATGAGTTTATTAACCTATTAAATTCTCACATCATCTCGTTGTTTCTCATGAGATTATTTTTGAAGGTTGTGAGTATTCTTGCTCCCTTAAAGTTTTGTGCCAAACTGTTCCAGAATCATGCCGATTGAATAGTGAACGATCTAGCGTAAGTTTTGTGGCTAGGGATGAAAAAGACAGGGCCCTAAAGTTAAAGAGATCGCTTATTTATTTAAATAAAAATCTCAAAACACCGTCATAAAATACCTGCGCCTGTTCTGTAATTTTAGCCAATTGAGTTTCTTATAATATGGCAGAATCAAGTGGATGCACCCAGAAATTGAATTTTACTCTATATTTAAGAAATGATAAAAGAGCGAATGAATTCAAAATCTACACACCATCTTGAAAAATGTGAATAAGCAAATCTTTCATCAAATTCTACTAATAAATATTTTAGGGCTGGTAAGGGCAGGAGTATCTCATGAAATCCATCCATCCATGGGTAGAGACTTTGGATTCTCCTATCTAATTTACCGCTCATTAAAGTCTCTTTCTAGTTTCGGGTTTTCCACAAGGTTCAAATTTAAGACCTTTTCCATATGAAAATATTCAAAATTTGGTTTCATCCATGGACAAATTTTGGTCTATGATTAGCATCATATTACTTTTGGGATTCATATGATACTTCATTTCAAAGGAAACTCTTTTCGGGTAAACTATTTGACAACCAAAAAAACATCTGCCATTTTTATATTTCTCTTATATTTAAAATGTCGACTTTACAGAGAGGTTGAGAATTGACTTTATGCATGTTTTTCCAGCCATTTTCAAAAAAAAATTCGCACAATTTCATATAACCTCATTATAAAGTTTTCAGAACATTAAAACACTCTTCTTCTTCTACCTGAGAGAAATGAATAGAATTCCATTAAAATAATTTTTTTAATGAAATTTTTTTAATTCCTTAAAAGTATTAAGTGTTGGTATTTGGTAAAATATAATATTACGGTATAAATGAAAGAAGTGAATCTTTTCTCTCTTTGGGACTGAAAACGTGACAAGGATTGAGATTAAGAGAAAGAAAATGAACGAGATGGGAATACATCTATCTCCCCTTTGTACTAAAAAAAAAAATTGTTTTTATTGACTATCAATACTTCCTAAACCAATTTTGTTGGATCGTCTTTTTAGGCATTCATTGAATGAACAAAAATATTCGCCGACCTTAAAAGTGGTTAATTTTTTTTTGTTTCTACCTTACAAAACAATTAAATTTATATGCAAACTTAATTTATTTTCATTCAGATTGCTTAAGTTCTTCTTATAAACTTCATTAATTCAGTTTCTAAATGGCATAGAGAGTGACTTTGTCTTTTAGAATTTGAAAATGAATAAAACTGAGATTCCCTCTCTCTCTGGTTTATTATAATAATAATAAGATGAAGAAGAAAAGATAAAACATTTCATTTCGGTTTGTTAAATTGTTGAATATATTATGTTACGTAAATACGGCACTTGACCTTTGGATTTGGAAAAAAAAATTTTTATTCAATTAAGGTAGCTTAAATTAGTAATTGTGTATCTGAACCTTGAATCAATACGCAAAGTTGCACATCGGAAGTGATAATACCGTACAAGCAAGGATCAACCAACTACTTAACGAAGATTAGTTACCAAATAAGGAAACCTAAGACCTCTAAAGTTTGGATAATTAAATAAAAATACGTCTTGCGTTCTAGAACACCAACACCATTTGAACTGAGATGGACATCCCACAAAAACGACATCTACATGTAACGATAGCGGTAAATAACAATTTCCTCAAAAAAGGTAATGCGTGTTGTTGGTGGAATCGTAGGCTAAACGAGTCGAAATTAGATTAAACAACGTCAATAGCCATAGCCTATTATGATCCATTGCCTTCTACAAACACAGATTGTTTCGCAGAACTTTAGTACCACAATTATGAAGGAATACACCTATGGGTTCAAGGAGTTAACACACATCAGACACTGACTATAAACTGACTCATATCCCCTGAATGAAAACTGGATTGTAGACTTCTTAACCGATCTTCCTGTTATTTTACCATAAATTCAGCCTACCCAATATATCCAATTTAGCCTACCCAATAAATCTTACGAATATATTACTTGGCAGGGAGGATAAGCTTACTAATCAAGATCTTGCAACACAATTTCCGCTTGTTGTGATTTGTTTTCATTCAATGGAACGACATTCCAGCATTACCAATATCTCCTGGGATATGGTGTGGTAACACAAAGCTTCTAAGTGTGTTTAGCAAATTGACAGAACCATTTAACCAAATTATTTGTCAGACAAATTTAATTTAGTGAAAAAAGATGTAACTTATCGGATAAGCTGAACTAAAATTAGACTCGGCTTGCCACACAAGGAGCAAGGGAGATATAATCCTCTCCAGTTAAAGCAAGGATGGGTATGAATCATTCCTGGACCTCTGTTTCTGAAGAGTGATACCTTAATAGATCTTCAAGATCGTGATTCAGAAAGAACCCTCACAACATAAAAATCATTCAAAGATCCACTGACCCTTAGATCATGAAACAATAGCTGGGCTCAAAGAAACGGTTATTTTTGTCTCTAAAACTAAGGAAGTTTTGGTGAAATTATTTCTATGAGTACTTAAATACTTACTTTCGTAAGTTACTTATTTTCGTCTTTTAACATCGCCAATGTCTCCTTAGGATATTTGGGTGTGATGTACTATCTCAAATGACCTAAATTGGCCTAGGGATGTTCACCTTATTGACGGAAACTCTGACTTTATCCTTTTAACTAACCTAACTATCTTCGTCTTTTAACATCGCCAATGTCTTCTTATGAGGCCCATATGACTGTAGTGTGTTATCACAAACGGCCTTAATTGGCTTAGATGTTGTAGTGAGTGAGTTGTTGCTATGTATGATTTTGTTATGACACGTAATGTTGAGTTTATGATAAATAAACAAGCTGTTATCCTGTTCATTCACGAGGCGAGAATCGAGAATGGAGTTGAAGAGGACTTCGTCTAACCCCGAACTAGAATCGAGTATGGAGTTGGAGAGGACTTCGTCTAACCGCGAAGTGTATCAAGAGGAGCCTGGAAGTTCACCGAACCATCAAGAGCCTCAGGAAGACAAGATATGGAAGAGTAGTGAAGCCGAAGAAACATTTCGATGAGATCTAGAAGAACGAAGAGGAGAGAAGGGAGGGTGTAGTGAATGAGTTGTTGCTATGTATGATTTTGTTATGACATGTAATGTTGAGTTTATGATAAATAAACAAGCTGTTATCCTGTTCCTTTACGAGGCTTCTTTACAGATGTGTTCACCTTATTGACGGAATTTGTGACTTTGTCCTAATTTAACCTAATTATCTTCGTCTTTTTAACATCGCCAATGTCTCCTTAGGATATTTGGTGTTATCACAAAGGACCTTAATTGGCCTAGGTATGTTCCCCTTATTGACGGAAACTGTGACTTTGTCCTAATTTAACCTAATTATCTTCGTCTTTTAACATCGCCAATGTCTCCTTAGGATATTTGGGTGCGGTGTGTTATCACAAAGGACCTTAATTGGCCTAGGTGTGTTCACCTTATTGGCGGAAAATGTCACTTTGTCCTTTTACCTAAACTAACCTAATTATCTTCGTCTTTTAACGTCTTCTTATGAGGTATTACTGTAGTGGGTTATCACAAACGGCCTTAATTGTCCTAGGTGTGTTCACCTTATTGACGGAAACTGTGACTTTGTCCTAATTTAACCTACTTATCTTCGTAAAATGTTGTTAATTTCTGTTTTATTGACTGATTATTATCAAAGTTCTTTTCTAATTTGAGTTAAAGCTTTTCTCTTATAAAAGTAAAAAAAAAAAAGAAGAAAATAACGTTAATCTTTATTTTTGTAATGTAAAGGTGTGTAAATGGATGTGAAGTCACAAAGCACACGCACACATAGAAGAAACATCTTGTTGCTGAGGGAGAAAGAGAATTTATTTACTTTAGAAAAGTTTTCTTCTTATAAAATAGCAAATAAGTAAAGCTGATTCACTTTAGAATATAAATTCAGCACTTTTCTTAGTAATGTGGTGTTGAATGCGTTATTTTTTTTTTTTTTTTTTTTTTGTTAAGCTGAAATAAAAATAAACACATTCGACATAATGCAATTATTACATAGAAAATAAATAAGAGAATATTATTTTTCTTCTCAATTTCCTTTATTTTATTTATTCTTTGAGATTAAATTGTTAAGCTTATAAGTCCATAAACTGCAAGTTGAATGGGCGACCATCCAAGAACAAATTTATTCTCTCTCTTTCTAATTAAATAATAACTTGTATTTAACTCAACATAAATTATATCGTTATGCTTGTTGTTGTTGTTGTTGTTTTTGTTAAATGAAATATAAATAAACAACAAAACAAGGTATCATAAATAGATAGAGAGAAATTAATTTCATTTAATATTTACAAGCAATAAAAAAAGATTTTAAAATATCAATTATTATAGATTAATTAAATTTTTATGGACAACATTATGTTTTTATTATCATTTTAGCATAAATGGATTGTTTTGAAATAAGACAAAGAGGTTAGGAAGTTGGTATTCCAGAATTCTGAAGTTTCAGGAATCCCCGCAAAGTGTATCCCTTCCAGAAGATAGTTACTGCAGCTCGAACTCATTTATTGAGAAAGAGTTTGACTTCGGTTATAACTACGTGCCTCGAAACAATAAATATGGTAAAAAAAATAATTTTAAAATTATGTTCAAAGGACCCTATTAAAGATAATTTTTTATCTAAATATTTTCTTTAATACATATTTTATTCTTAAAAAAAAAATTAAAAACAAATGAGAATTCCAACAATAACTTGATCATTGTGACTAAAACTTAGCCCCTGATTTAAATAATACAATAAATTCAAATTGAAAAATCTGCTTCGCGCTAATTTGATAACCTTTACAATTTCATATAAAAATATTCGTTATACAAGTATATTTTTATCCAATGGACGTTAACTGAAAGGGGTAAATAAATAAAACCTCGTGTCCTCATATTTTAATATCAAAAAAAATATATAATTTCTTATTTATAAAATTTAAAGTTTTTAAAAAAATATTTAAACTTGACACTCATTCTTATAAAGGAATTTCAATAAGTAAGATATAGTCTACATTTAAGAATTGTTATTAATTCTTTGTAAGAAATTTATTTCTCAATTGACATTCTAAATATTAATTCATTTTTATTTAAAAAAAGAAATTTTTTGACTACGACTAAGAAAATTCTAGATTTCAAAACGATATCCATTCACTTAAGATGTTAGGTGGTCAACTAGGGGAACTGAAAACTTAAAGGGCAGGCGGAGTGTCTAGTGACCCCTTTATGTCAAGAATTCATTCACATTGAAAGGTTGAACTATTCATTGAATTGTTCTAATTTAATTGAAATATCTGTAATTGAAATAGAAAATCTTGAAGTTTTATTTAACTTACGATTTTATATTTAACTGATATTCTCGTAATAACTTCACCAGATAAAAAAAAAAATATGGATTTTTTATTTTTTTATTAAGATTATATGGATTATAAAAAAAATCAATCTATAAATAATCTCTTACTTTACCACAGAGAGAGATGATATATTATAGGTTATATTTATACCCCTTGGAAGATAAATTCAATATATAGGAAAGTGACTTACGTATATTTCTACAAAATCCAACACCCCTTAAGGGAAAACTCATATATGGTGGTGGTGGCTGGTCAGCTTAGAGAGAGAGAGAGAGAGAGTAAGTATATATTTATCTCTATCTCTATCTGTGTGCGTGACCATAGAGGAAGAAAAGAGGGAGGGAAGGTCGACGTCGACATACAAACGCCGTCGTCGTCGTAGTCGTCGTTTTCGGGGATTCGTGGGGTTTTAACTCATCCTCTCTCTCTCTCTCTTACCACACTCCAAAATCGATCGACATTGCCCCCAAGAGATGATGAGGGTTTAAGACCTTCCTTCTCTCTCAACCAACCCTTCAGTCTAGAAAACATTCCTCTCTCTCTCTCGCTCCTTCTAACAGACAAAGAATTACATTTTGAAATCATCATATAATAATAAGGGTGAAAAAAGATCCCACTGGAGGAGTGTTTGTAAATAAAACATTAATTTTAAATCTCTAAAGCGCCCCATACACGCCGTACTTTGGTACGCGAGCCCGGCTCGGCGACGAGCCAAATCCGCAAGTGTGTGTGCTCTCACGAGCCGAGCCGAACCGATCCATGTGAGTCATCTGTCAGGCTCGGCTCGGCTTGGCTCGGCACGGCACGCGAGCAGATCCGCAAGTGGGAAGGGCTCTCACGGATCGGGCTCGGGCAGGAATCTTACTGTTCTTTAAAAAATGAAAGTTCTCGCGAGCCTGGCAACGGAGAAAAACAACAGTCGTCACCACAATCGTTGCGGTTAAGTGATGCCAAGCGCGGCGAAAGCTCGGGATTGGTGACCCCGAGCAATCAGGGTGTGGAACGCCCCCCGGTAGTCATCGGTGGTTGTATTTAAAATTATACAAATAAACCCCTAAATGGCCTCTGTAGCCGAAAAGGGTTTTTAAAAAAATATTTTAAATTAAAGAAAATATTTTCTCCCCGAAACGTCGACAGAGGAAAAATAAATAATTCGGGCCGATAGAAGTCTTGTTTCATTTCGTCTTTAAAATATTTTCTTATAATAAAAAATAAAGAATTTTATTTTTATTTTGAAATTTATTAACGACTGAAATTGTAACATTTTTGGCCATTATCAAACCTGAAAAAAAATTACGAAATATCTTATAAAAAACACGTGATGATACTTATTTTTTTGTAAGATATTTTATAATTTTTGCAGATCTGATAATGGCCGAAACTGTTTTAAAAGTTAAATTATTTTTTGTAAAATATTTTCTAATTTTGGCAGGCCTGATGATGACTGAAACTGTTACAAAATTTAAATGACTTTTTGTAATTTTCTGCAGGTCTGATGATGGCCGAAACTGTTACAATTTCAGTCGCCAATAAAATAAAAAATAAAATTCTTTACCAATTGGCTCACAAAGGCTGTAAATAAATATTTAGATGGTGCGAAACAAGATCAATTGAGTACAGTCAAGAATGAAGTTTTTAATATTCGTATAATAAAAATAATACGTATATTTATTCTTATAAGGTTGTTAATAAATCTCAAACCTCATAGGTTTCAGCAGAGGGTTTCTAAGAGGGTGATCTACTAGTGGGAGCTGAGTGTACTATTCATTAAACTTCAAAGGGCAGGCGAACTGCCTAGAGACCCCCTTTTGTGTCAAGACACTGGTCACTTTGAGAGGTTAGAATTAAATATCTATTTACTCCAGTGTGTGTTTTTAATAATATCTTGTCCGGGGGGGGGGGGGGCTGGTAACGGATTAACACAACAGTCACCAAGATCCTCTCAGCGGCCGAAGGGGCTCTCTAGAGGGCAAAGCCCTTTTTCTTATGAAAATAATATTATTATAAGAGAGAGTGTACGTTAATTTTTAAAGTGTTAATTCTAGCATAAAATTTAATCTAACTACAACGTTAAAAAGTTGGTTGTTATTCTTTCTGAAAAAAAAAAAAAATAGAGAATATCGAAAGCATCCTAAATAAACATTTTTCTCTACTCTTTTACTTTTTATTATTATACAATATTTATATATTCCTCTACCTATATAAGAATAATGTGCCGTCATATATCAAAAATGAAATATTCAAATTGCTTTTAACTTTTTCACCTGCAATAAATCAAAAAATTATTTACTAGACCACCTATAATGAATGAATGAAATAATGCGCATTTATTTAAAAAAAAATTCTATTGAATTCACATTTATAACCACAATATTTTTGCTGACGGTACTTTAAAATTGATTTGATATTGTTGGGATTGAATTATTGTTTAGATCATTGAAATTAAGAGAGTAGAAAAATAAATTGCGTTTTTATATAATTTATAGTTTTAATTTAACAAAATTGGTCTAGAAACGTATAAATAATATATAAAAAACGATGTGTTGATAAATAATAAAGAAATGAGAAAACTTTTTTGGAATAGGACAAAACTTTTTTTATATATTTAATTAATTGCGCTTTTAGCAAAGTAGTTACAGATAAATGAACTTTGTTGACTTCAAGTGATTTCCAAAATAATGAAACAGATGACGTGTCAAGATTTTTACTTTTTGATTTTTCCATATTTGAATTTAATTATAAGAAATAAAAGACGTTTATTTTAGCAAATAATAATACAAAAGTACAGTATTATTAATTACAATAAAAAAAAAAAGTTTCGGCTGTTAATTCATCAGGTAGATGCATTCCCTTTGAACAATGAACATTAACTGTGGGTTTGGTGTTATTTACAAGCGTAACTAACTTTGGTTCATTTACATTTGTGGCCAACTTCACTTCGTTCACAAGTGTGAAGTGAGCAATGCATGTGAACGAAATGAAGTTGGCTACGAATGTAATCGAAGCAAAAATTTTAGTTAAATTTATAAATCATTAGTGCTTGTCACTCCAGAATTTTTGTGTCTATATATATTTATTGTCCAAAAGTAGTATACATTTGAATTCATTGTAGAGCGCGATTTTGAAAAAATCTAAAAAAGTACATCAGTAAACTACTAGTACTTTTTGGCCGATTTTGTTCATACGCTTATTTTCGCTCCTCAGTGGGGCATCTAACTTATATATAAAATTTTAACCTCGTGGCTTATTTCCTTCATACTTTATTTTTATCACAAACTGACCATTCGGGACCCGTATTTTGAACTCAGATCTCAAAACGTGTATTTCCATCAAATATCCTCCAGTACTTTAATCGAATACTTTCTCTCTCTAGAGTTATATATAGGTAAGAGAAAGTGAAAATGACCAATCATTGAATGAGAGACTTGTAAAAGCTAAATTTAGAAATAAAAAATTTTAAAATCGAAAAAAACCCTGAATATTTCTCACGGGATTTTTTTTTTTTTATTCCAAGCAAACACACTAAAAAAAGTCTAATATTTGTTTTTTTTTTAACATTTCTTCTTTACATATGTAATATTTCTTCGAATATAAAATCTCAAGAAAACGATCCATATTTTTTTTTTTTTTTTACTGTTATTCCATCCTTTTACCATTTCTTTTTTTGCGATTTGTCCTTCTAACACATCTGCTTTTATTTATTTTTTTTTTCTTTCCCTTCCCTTTTTTTTGACATTCGGAGAGAGTAATTTTTAAGGTTTATAGCAAGGAATTTATAAAATCTGCTTCGCATTTGAGAAATAAAATAAAATTAATCCTCTTTTCCGACACAATTATGATACATGGCTGGTGATACCAGTTAGGCCGAAACGTGAAAGAAGATGAAATTTGATATCTAAAAATACAACATTATTATTATCAAATAAATTTAAACGGGCTTCTTAAAAATTGAGATAATTTTTGGCGTGAACTTTGATCTTGATTATTCACTAACGGTTAGGGGTTTTTTTTTTTATTAACCAATAAATTGTTCTCGAAAGCCTATAAAGTAGATAAAATCCTATCAAAGAGATTACATTCTTTTCTTTTATTGAATAAAATATTAGTATTGCGATTTATTTGTTATTTTTAACTGAAAAAAAAAAAATAAAAGAAAAATATTTTATTTGAATGTGTGTAAATACAAGGCTTTATTTCATTGTATCAAGTTCATTTACCTTTATTTCGTTTCCATTAGAGCTAAAGGGAGACAGAGAGGAAAACTTGATTTTTTAAATTGCTCAATTAGAGCTTTTTTTTTTATACTCCATATTTTTTTTTCAACTTGATTTTGCCAATCAAATACTAGAAAAGATTTATAAAAATCTGGTGTGACTGGCGCACAGCACACAACTTTCTCTTACCTTCGGTAATCGAAAGTTGTGTACTGTGCTTGTCACACCAGATTTTTTGTGTCGACATATATTTAGTTCCCGACAGTACGGAACATATGAATTCAAGATGTAAAATTTATAAGTATGGGAAAATATTTATATTTTCTTACCATGGCAACCATTTCTCCTATCTTCCCTATGAAATACAGGAGTAAAGTGGTCTTCAGAAGATTTCAATCGCAAAATGAGAATATACATTTGAAAGAGCATCTAAAAAATAATTGATTTTTGAATTTTAAAAAAAGTCGTTGGAGCAAATTTTGAGAAAATCGAAAAAAACTTAAAAAGTACATCAGTAAAGTACTAGTACTCTTTGGCCGATTTTGATTAAAAGCTTATTTTTCCGGTCCCGGGGGTGTTTAACTTAAATATAAAATTTCAACCTCATAGCTCAATTCCTTCATGCTTAAAATTGAACACACACACCCACCCACCCACCCACCCACAGACAGACCATGTCGCGAAAACCACTTTTTTGGATTCAGGGGACCTCAAAACGTGAAGATCCATCAAAATCTCGACATCGAATTTTTGACATGAAACCAATACTTTCTCTCTATATATATATTACATATATACATAGGTAAGAGAAAGTAAAAACGTTTTAATTTATTAATAGAATAAAAGAAAAATGTGTCAAAAATATTTAATAAAAAAAGTTGAATATTTTTTAATGTTGGCAAATTTTATGGTTCCGGGAAGCAACCGTCACCACAATCGTTGCAGTTAAGCAATGCCAAGCGTGGAGGCGTTCGGGATTGGTGACTCCGAGCAATCAGCGTATGGAACGTCCCCCGGTATTTTCTATCTACATATTTTATTAAATAAAATTCATACCCCTAAATGGCCTAAATAGTGAAACAGCTCTATATAATAAGAAAATAACGAATATTTGTTGATTCTTTTTCTTTTTTCGTTTTTTATTTTACTATTTTTATAATTTAATAAGTTTATTTCGAAACGAGAAGAGAAACCTATACCTCTGCGATACGGCCCAGGATTATTTTATTGACACAGTAGTTTTCTATAGAGACGATTGCAGGATAAACTATAAATATAAATTCTGAATTTCCTCTTTCCAAATTATAGGTACAGTCGCGTCACAAGTGCCTGATGTGCTCTCGAGAGTAGAGCCTTGAGCTTAGGCAACCAAAATGTTTAGCCTTTGTTACCTATAAATGCGTAAAAAAAAAGGATTTATTTATTTTAAATATATTAGTTTGGTTGACTAACCTCCATTGACGAGTACATCAGGCCTTATACGATAATTTTATATAATACGAAGAATTCACCGTTGGCACTAGTTGAAACATTTTTAAATTTAATTAAATTATCATTTAATTATAGATAAATAAATAACACAAGGTCAAGTTTCATTTATGTTAGCCAAAATATGAAACTTAACCTTGTGTTATTTATTTATTTAAACTTAGATGATAGTATAATTTAAATCTTAATTTTGCAAAAGAAATTATTCAATTTATCACCCCTTGAATTTTTAAAGATAAAATATTAAATTGACTAACAAATATTAATAAATACTAGCTGGGCAACTCGCCTTTGCTGTCAATTTTATTATCTAATATTTTCAAAAGGGATTTTTAAATTTTTTTTTAATTATTTAAAATTTTTAGACACTTTTTTAGAGTTTTCTAAAACTAATATTAAAATCATCACAGAAAAATTCTCTACCCATTAAAAAAAGGCCCATAAAAATCCGTCAAGTAGTTTCGGAGTTAATCCGTTTAAAAAAAAAAAAAAAAATTCAAATTAAATCCCACAAATCTAATTCTATAATTAATCATATAAATATTAAATTTTAATTTTCTCAAATATTAGTTTTTACCCAATTTCCCGCTTATTACGTTTCTTTGTGCATATGTTGTTTGCATAGCCGTCATTGGCCAGTTAATGGACCACATGTTCCCCCTCTCTCTCTCTCACTCACTCTGATCGCTATCTTTATTTCCTTTCATTTCCATAATCATTTTATCGATCCAATCAATGTTTGAAACGCCCGGGAGAGGGAATATTCAGATTCCAATTGATTTTCTTCATTAGACTTCATTTTCGTCATCGAATTTAACCTCACAAATACAAACGCCTACCACTTTAATAGCAGTTTAATTAAGCTTCCCATCCTTTTCTTATAAATTCTATAGAGATAGAGCGTTAATCTTCATAATTTTATTAACTTTAACAATGTGTGTGATAAGACTTTAACGATGTCAAATATATAATAGAGAAATAAACTGAAGATGGCTTAGGAAAATAAATTCCGAAGAGATTCTTTGAGTAACGAAAAAAAAAATTATGGACTCAAAATTCAATGTTGGGTTGAATGCTGACTGACCGTAGCAGGTTGTCGTTACCTTCTGATGAGTCATCACTCTACCGACTGTTTCAATTATTATTTCTTCTTAAATTGATTTATTTTTGCGGCTCAATAATTTGAGGAGAAATACGGGTTAAAGTCTGTCCACTTCACTACGATGCAAAAAGACTACGTCTGACATATTAGTTACCTAAACTCCGTCTAATCTGCCGTCTTTAACTCCATTAATTATAAATCAAGTTACTTTATTTCCCATCACTAACTTCTCCTCTGTTGCGTTCATATTTCTAGCTTCTGAACTAATCCTTATATCTGCACTGCAGTTCACCTCGATTCGTTTGATCTCACAATAGAGAGGACATTATTTCCTATCACTATCTCCTCTTGGGATCTTATTTCTAGCTAATGAAATAATCCTTATATCTACACTGCAGTTTTTTTTCCTTATCCACTAGGGAGACTGTTCTAGTTTAACATTATTTTTAAACACTAACTCCTCCCGCGTTCGTATTTCTAACTTCTGAACTAGTCCTTATATCTAAACTGTAGTTACCTTCTGTTCCTTTTATCCAACGCTAGGGAGGATGCCCTAGTTTGACATTAATTCCTATTTCTAACTCCTCCTCCTCCTGCCTTCATATTCTAGCTTTTGAACTAATCCTTATATCTACGGTTTAGTTCCCCTTGGAACCTTTTATCCAACGGTAGGGAGGATGTCCTAGTTTGACGCCGGCCTCCATCCGTCCAAATGGAGCGATGTCACTCCAAAAACTGACTGTGAGTGGGGAAAAACAAATGGATGACGTGGAATGATAGGATGAGTTTGTAATCCAATCAGTCCAAAATCCAGTTTCGTCAAGCCATTCGTCCATCACTCCAACTGATCGTGAATGGGGAAAGCGACACCAAGCCTTCGCAGCAGCAGTTAATAACCCAACAGAAGCTAATAAAAGTAACTCTGTATCCATATTAATGCAAAATAGGTTATAAGACACTCGATGAAACACGTACTGGATGGGTAATTTCTTGGATGTCATCCATTAGATGATATCCATTTGGAGCGATCGTGAATGGCCGGCTTGAGAAGGGACTCTGGTGTAGCCTAGTCGTTTCGAATGCATTACTGAGACGGGAACTTCTTAACGTCCCTTCCATAGGACGGCAACTCAGAGTTGCTGAGGTGGGATTCAATATTCCAATTTAGGATTTGTTTATATTAAATAAATCAAACACCGATCTCCGCTCCACAAGTACGACATTTTTTATTAGATTAATCGAGAAAAGTTTACGGGATATGAGAGAAGCAATTTTTTTTTAATGGCAAATCGAGGGAGGAGGTTAATGTTAGCATCTTTGAACGAGGCGTTAAAACCCCATTAAGAGGGGTTCTCCACTCACTCTCTTTTTCTAAAACGCTACCATTAATATGCATATCGTTATTCTACTGTACTTTTCACTAAAACGCCTGCCTCTCTATAATTAAACAAGAAAAGAGGAGGTATTACATTTAAGTACAACAGGCAATAAAAAAATTAAAAAAACAACGGCTGCAATGTTGTTATAAAAGCTCAACAACACAATCAAAAAAATGAAACTTTTAGATTTTTGGAATTGCATTATTTTATAGAATTTCAAGTCCCTTATAACGAAATTATGGTGGTGAATTTATTAACTTTGTGTGATAGGCAGATAGAGAAGAGGAATTCAGGTGCGCTTGCGGCGATTAAATAAATTACTCAATTAATGCTGATTTCATTTAGTTATATCTGTCAGAATCGTCATCATGACAGGCTCGAGGGGTGTAAGTTGTCTCGTAAAGTCAATTTAATACTTCAGGCATAAAATTAATTGAAGAAAAATCAAATTGTCGCGTTTTCATTTATATTAATTTTAATTCAGAATTCAAAAGTGATGGCATTCTCTAATAAAGAATGTGGAAATCACAATAATAACAAATTTTGACGAGGATCTGAGACTTTAACCATGAAGATAGTAGTAGAAAGATGTATAATAAATCTAGTCCAAAACACAACTTGTAGATGTTTCTTCATTTTAAATAAGCCCATTTCTTGTTTTCCTGAAACTTTAACGGAATAGCAAGTGAATAATCTTCTAGAACAAAGGTTTCAGCTTAAGAAAACCCATTTTTTCTAAGACCTCTGCTTCTGGCTGCCCTGATTTTTAAGGGACTCAGCCCAAATTTGCCTAGACTAATCGGATAAGCTGCAGATTATGAGTCTAGAGCTGCAACAAAACATAAGGAATTATCCAATATTGTGGGTTAACTAAATGGGAGATAGCCTCTCCCAAAGGTGGAGTATCGCAAAGTTCCGCTTTCTCTGAGAACAGTCACAATAACCTAACGTTCTTAAGACTTTTTCAAATCTCTGCCATTGGTTTCTAAGAAATCCAGTTCTTATTTTACTACGATCCCTTTCCCTGGTGAGAGGTAATAGAAACTGAACAATTATTGGTTGGTGTAAAAGAAAATAAGATCTCTCTTATGTTAGAAATTGACTAGTAATTATTCCGGGAACAGAAAATTTCATAGGAGTTTGAGGTCAGATAAATTGAAATCAATAATCATCCAGAACAAAGGTTTCAGAAATTTATTTATTTATTCAAAATATACAGACAAATTTGTCCATCAAATCAAATTTTTTCTAAGAGTTTCCTGTTTCTGCCTTTTAAGAAACTCAGTCCTTATTTGCCTAGGCTAATCGATAAGCTGCAGATTACGAGCACAACACGTATATAATTATCCAACATTGTCAATATCTCCTTCTGGGGTAACTAAATGGGAGGGTTATCACAAAGTTCTGCGTTCTCTGACAACTCACTAACTTTTCCAAATCTCTGCCTCTGGCCATCATTGCTATCTAAGGAAATTCAGTTCTTATTTTACTACAATCTCTTTTTCTGATAAGAGCTAACAGTTCCTGATAAATTTTCGCGTTGGTGTAACAGAAAGTAGAATCTCTTCTGTAAGCAAATTTCATAGAGGTTTGAGGTTAGATTTTACCTAATATATTAAATTGAAATCAATAATCAATAGAATGTTCCAACATATTTTAGATTATTGGATAGATGGAGATGCTTTCACTCTGCACATAATTGACGTCTCATATTGCATTAGCTATAAACTAAGGCTTCTGTTAGATCATCGGAAGCCGATATCTATTAAAATAATTTAATAATAATTAAAAGTAAACTCTAGGTTTAGTTAAAAAAAAAAGGTTTATGTACATTTCGATGTTGATTGATTTGATGTTCTGGGGCTTCTCTGCACTGCGACCTTATAGATCTATTGTGCTCCCCGTATCACTCCGGGTACAGGGCCCCTGGAGAGGATCAATCTAGGAATGGTTCATGCCCATCCATCAGGTCCTAGATCCCTGAAACTGGAGGGGATTATATTCCCATTGTCCCAGTAGAGACGCTTGACTTGGTTGAATTTTTGCGGCAAGCCGGGTTCGAACTCTGAGTACAATTTTACCACGAATTACTAACCGATAAGCCACGTTGCCTCTTCATTTCGATGTTAAAATATCATCACAACCTTATTAGTAATAAGGGAGTATAATAAGATAGTAATAAGGTGATGATACCAGTTAAAATTATCATTACTATTAGCTGACGTTGTCGATCTATTTATACTTAAAGTAGATTGCAGCACTGTATCTTCTGCCGTCTACGCAAAGAAGATACAGTGGTGCCCTCGGGCTTGGTGTAGTTGGTAGCTAATCACGCTCTTCCTCAGGACTTATGGCCACAACAAAAAAATTGTTTTCCTAATATCTATATTCGAGGATTTTCCAGAGATAGTGTTTTTTGAATGTCCGTACAAGTCCGAACAAGCATAATCACTTTATACGTTACATCATCAGATGAATCAGAAACCTTAATAAACTTTTGAGGGTAGTTTCCATGACCTGTGGAAATCCTTGCATGTTGACTGTCTATTTTTTTTTTTTTTTGACACTTTTTAGATAGAATCCTGTCAAAGGTTGGTGAATTAATTTATTATTATTTTTTTTCCCTCTCGTCTCTTTTGTTATCTGTCCGTTTATGTGTGTGTGTGTGTGTGTGTGGGTGTATTTTGACGTGAGCCACCACCGCTTGTTTGTTATCCATTCGCCGAGGTTTCCAGAAATATTTCCCCTCTCCCTCCCTCCCGCTCTATGTCTTTGGGGTATGTTTTGCTGACGGCGAGTTGAAAGAGAGAGTTGATTCTCTCCCTCTCACTCACGCTGTCTACTCATTTACATAAGTCAGATGAAGGCAAGTTCTGTTGGGAGAATGAGAGTTCATTGAATCTACTGTGTATATATGCAAAAAGAAAAAATATCAATAGATACTAAATAATTTAGAAATAGAAGCTAACTACTGGTTAAGCAAAATCTCTTACATCAATAAAGTACTAGTGTTCGAGGTTTCCCAAAAACGAGAACTAGCGAAACTTTTACGCCGGAAATGTATATACAGTATATGAAAAAAAAAAAATCGTTAAAGAGAATTTTGAAAAAAAAAAAAAAAAATGAAAAAACTAAAAAAGGTGAAGAAAATGGACTTTACTCGGCTCCAAATTATTTATTTCCTATATCAACGTTTCGGGGACTATACGTCACTCATCCTCAGGACCTTAAAATACAATATATCAACAAAACTTTACAAATTTAGACAAACTTAAAAAACAAGATATTTTAAGGTCCTGAGGATGGGTGACGTATAGTCCCAGAAACGTTGACATAGGAAATAAATAATTTTAGGCCGAATAAAGTCTATTTTCTTCACTTTCCTGTAAATTAGACGGCTTTCTTCCATACGAATATAAATAAACTAAAAAAGTACATCAGTAAAGTACTAGTATTTAAAATTTCCCAAAGAGAAGGCCTAGCAAATTTTTTTCCTATGAGTCATTTCAT
>JAKCPI010028120.1:0-28636 GCA_023213315.1 Euborellia annulipes | reverse complement strand
GTTGCTTTCCCCATTAAAATAATTGATTTGGCAAATATTTCGGGTTTCCTACGCAATCCATCCTCAGTATATCAAATTATACATATGTGGAGCGTGTTACAAATGGTAAAAATATGCTATGAGAAGCCATTCTTAAAATTAGTGAGGATGTTTTTATCGTGCAAACACTGGAGAGACAATTACATTTGTAAATATATGATATTTTAGGTTAAAATGCCTTTTGCAAAAAATAGCCCGCTCGACCAGCGCAAGTTCTATTACTCTGTATATATACTGTATATATAAAGTTCTATTACTCTATATATAATAGAACTTGCGCTGGCCGAGCGGGTCACTGTGAAAAATTATTTTTTGCAAAAGGCATTGTAACCTAATATATATATATAGGCCTATATATTTCTAGATGTAATTGTTTCCCCAGTGGCTTACACATACTCACATAAAAACCTCCTCTCTAATTTTAAGAATGGCTTCTCAGCAAATTTTTACCATTTGTAACACGCTTCACATATGTATAATTTGATGCACTTAGGATGGATGCAGGCAATCCGAAATATTAGCCAAATAAATTCTTTTATTGGTAGCCAATACAATTTAAATAAATTTTGTCCCCTGGACCGGGATGGGAACCCGCGACCCGTGGTTCAAATGGCCAGCACCCTAGTCACTACACCAAGGCCCGAGCTTTAAAATTTTATTAAAATTAATTTTTAAACCAATAGCATTTCAATTTCAATAAATATTAGCAATATATTTAGAGTAAATTAACAAACAATTCATTCAAATTTTCTCTATATGCCTATTTATAATTTTCTAAAATTTTATTAACATTGCTATTATGTCAAGCATAAAATGAGACCCCAATGGGGAAATAAATAAAAAAAATGTCAAGCATCTGAATTAAAGTTCAAATATCCTTCATTAAAATAAAAAATAAAATTTATAAAATTGAAAAAATAAAATTATTATCATGATTAAAAAAAAAATGTGCTTTAAAAATAATAAGGCCTAATTATTTTAAATTAATATTGAATTAATTTTTTTAATACACAACTATCTTCACGTTTTTATTTCTTAACAGCAAGTCTCCTATCTAATACTTGCTAACTTCAGTTTGCTTGTCGATCGCGCGGGTTAAAAAGTGACAGGCTCTTTTTTATCGATTTTTGTGTTGAGTTTTATTATTTATATAGTGTTTATTTTTTAAATTCAGTGTTTATAAATTATTATTGATATAGTGAATACTAAAATATATATTTATATACTTAAATATTATAAATATTAGTATTTGTCAGAAAAGAATTGAGCATCCTATCTATTAGAATTTTTTCAACTTTGTTTTCTCTATATTCTTTGATTAAAAAAAAAATTCACATTCTGAATATAAAAAATATTTAATATCGTTAATATATTTTATAGGAATGTGGATATTTACCTAAATTCAAAAGTGATTAGATTATGTTTAAAAAAAAGTTTCAATTCTTTCCTGTCACAAAATGTATTTATATTATTTAGTATATTTATATATATTTGAGTTTTGTGCCAGTGTTTGTGTTTGCTGCATCACTTTGAAAGGAATCTCAGCCAGCCAGTTTCACAAAATCTTTCTTTTTTAAGGGTGAGTTGTCAAAATCTTTTTATATATTTGTTATTTTTTTCTATTTCTCTTGATAATTATTTTGATCTTGCTCTGACTTTGATAAAAATGGAAGGAAAGAGTCTTTAATCTCACTTCTGGATCTAAAATATAAGTCATTATATATTCAGGCAGATTTATGTATATATATATATATATATATATATTATAAAAATCTTTATTATATTGTGTCATTGATATAAACATCCATCCCCGGTATATTTCTTTTCAAAAATGAATAAATGTTAACTAAAAGTTAGATTTTTGTCGTTCAATTAGGCCATATAATAACGCCCTTGACGCATTTATGATTAAAATGAGATGCATTTTATTTATTCTCTAGTGCTTACAACAGCTTGTTGTTTATAGGGTCGGATTTGCCTCTACTGTTTGTTATTCATACCTTTTTTTGTGGCTTAGGCAATATATTTCATTTGTGTATTGACTTTGCAAGAAAGACCAAATGAAATTTTTAATTAGAGAATATTGATATGAAAATTGACATTTCTTATTATATAATATTATTATTATATGTATATATTTATAATGAAAGGCATCGATTTATAGGCCTAAAAATATTTTGATTTAATACATACTTTTAACTTTTTCAAGTGTTTATTTTCCTATCTTTTTTTTTTTTTTTATTTCATTATGTCAAAAAATTTATTATTTACATTATTTTTAGATTTCACTTCTTTTTCCTTCTAACATTAAAAATTGATTAAATTAAGTTTATTACGCCTCAAATCAAATATTTACAAACATATACCCGTACATGTATTTATATATCTATATCACTGAGGATCAATTTTAAAGTAAACTCATTCCTTTTCTCATGTGAATATTTAGTTGTTTTTTTAATATGAAAAACATCAAATAGAAACTTTTCTGGTTCAAAAGTAAAAGACAATTAAAGGAAGATAAGCAGGAACAGTCAAAATTAAAGTCTTCGATTATTCACAATTCATTGAGACGTTTCGGGAACTTTATTCTCCTATCATCAGTCTTTTAAATTATGTTTGCCCCTGACTAATCAAATAGACATTCTCACTGAATAAGCTATCGGGATAACTCGCACATACATATATTACATAATAATGTGCCTATTTGATTACTCCGGGACAAACACAATTTAAAAACTGATGATGGGATAGTTTTCCCTCTCGCTGAATTATGAATAATCAGAGGCTTTTTAATTTTGGCTCCTACTCATTTTACTTTACTTAAACCAACAGCCACTGACTTCATTTATTTATACAAGAGAATTTCCAATTTCTTTTATAAAAACAATGAAATAATCACATGAGAAAACTCATGACTAGGGCTCTTTTTAAAAAGACAATTGTTCTTGGATTTTTTGTCAGTTAAGTCTTATTCTATTTCATTAATTAAATAATTTCGTATAGGTTACAATTACGCTTTAAGCTTTGATAGCTCAATACTGTTCCAGTTAATTTATTATAATAATAAAATATTAAATAAAGAAAATCATGCCTTTTTCACAAAATAGCCAGTAAATTTGAATGATAGTTATTAGTTGTCATAAACCAACCTTATCAATTTGCAACCCTTATTCTATTTCTCATTCCTGTTGTGATTTTTCTTGATTTTGGTCATTTGAAAGTTAATGCGATCCCTCAAATTCTCTACTCCCTGAACGAAGGATAGCTCTAAAACGCTGCAATAGTTTTTTTTTTTTTTTTTTTTTTTTTTTTTTTACAATATACAACATTCAACTGACTTTCCTCTATTTTCGACGAGTTATAGAAAAGTCTTTGTATTGTCTCTGAGGTCACTTGGCTATTTTCGCCCTGTGCAAATGATCGAGATAGAACTTTAGTAATCCGAATCGTGATATTTATTGAGTATTAATAACTAATTAAAAGATCAAAATTATTTAACTGAAAGTAATTATTTTCTAAAAACTTGGAAAATGAAATTTTCACAAATGCCAACGACAAAAATCATCCAAAAAAAATAAGTTTTCAAATTATGTCAAGAATTTTCTTTCTTGTAATTCATAATTAGATAATAAATCGATTTTTGACATGACCTATCCCTTCGGCTTGGCAAAAAAAAAAAAAAAACTTTATCTAAAGAACAAACCTCTCTGGAATGTATATACGGTGTATCGAGGGGTCGGCTCTGTTTGGAGAGAGAATCCTCTCTCCCCCTTCCGCCCTTTATATAACTATTTCACACCACGTGTCTGGGGATGAGATACGGGTCTTCAGGGTAAATAAAAAAAGAACAAACGATGGATGACAAAAAGAAAATAAAATACAACCTTCAAGATAACAAAGTGGCGGTCTTCTTTCACTAATAAAAATATTACAACTAGTTTCATCAATTTTCAATTGATTTTTTTACTTTCTCTTATATATATATACACACGGTACTATTTATAGTCTGTCTGTCAGTCTTTGAACAAAATATTCAAGAACGAAAAGAGCAAGGAGTTAAAATTTGTAATTTAAGTTAGGTACCCCCTGGCACGAAACCCGAAGCTTTTGAACAATATCGTCCAAACTTTACTACTAAAAAACTTTACTTTACTAATACTAATTTAGTTTTTTCTTCGATTTTCTCAAAATTCGCTCTAACGATTTGGTGTGACAAGCACAGAACTTGAAAAAAAATCTCAAAAAACCCAAAACTTGGATTTTTTTTTCAAAATCAGTATTTTTCTCTAAGATAGTTGAAGGGGAGGGGTCGGCTGATTTATTTTGACTAGGATAGTAAATTTTATTTTATGTTTTAATTTAATATTTAATTTTTATATGGTCTTAAAAATTATTTACAAGTATATTTTTATTAAAAGTGAAATCGCTCTTTATTTTCAACATTTTACCCTTTACTTTATCAATATGTAAATACAATTCTGAATTGCCAAATTATTTTGCACGCAGGCTGTCAAACATCTAGGCGCGGTACATAAAAAAATAATATATGTATTAAGAAAAAAAAATTATAACATTATATGAATACAAAAGAGACAAATAGAATAATCAAATATGAAAATATAAATAATAATAATACAAAAGTAAAAGTAAACTATTATATAAAATAAAAAAAAAATAAGTTGCATAATTCAAAAGAAAAGTACATTAATATGATTGAAAAACTAATGTCCTTTGGACCACAAAGATTATCTTATATTTACTTGAAGACTTTTATTTAATAAACTTTTACTTTATATAGGTGGACAAAATTTAATTTCTCATTTCTTTACAATAGGCATTGAATTAATTTCTTAAATGATTTATTTTATTAACCTCCACAAAGGAAATTTTTTTTTGCAATCTTAAAGATATAATTCATTATTGAATATATTATTATTTATTGTTAGGAAATAGAGTTTAACAACCGTAAATACATTAATAAAATTTTAATATTGCTTAAGAAAACTAACTAAAAATGCTTGGAATTTGCATAGTTAATAAAAAGACTATTAAATGATTTTTCCAAAAAACTCAACTTAATAATGTATTTTGGTACAAGTTGCTATATAGAAACCTTTTCTAATACGATCAGGGCCATTAATAGAGTGGAAGGAGGGCGGAAGGGGGTATACATCCCCTTTAGGCTCCAACTCTAAATTGACTTTTATAAAAAATATTCTCTCTGAAGCGTTTATATATATATCTGTCATCTCAGTGAATAAGTGGTTAAATCGATTTTTGTCCAAAATGAGTTTTAAGTGCCTTAGAGAAACAGTGTGATGTATTTTCTTCGTAGTATCTAAGTGGGCAAATCAGGGACTGACTTTAGATATTAAGGTCTGCGTTTTTTTCCATCTTCAGTTTTGTAAACTTTAAAAGTCGTGTCTTGAAAAGTAGCTAAAATTGACATAACCACTTAAACCACTTATTCACATGGATGGCAGATATATATATATTTTATAAGCTCTAGGGGGCGCAATTTTTGCCCAAATCAAACACGAACTTATCTCGAAAATTTGTTATCTTAAACGATATATTTATAATTTTGTCCTCCTTTTGGCAACTTGGGCCATTTAATGGTTTTCACGTATTATCCACATTTGTCGATAATATACTGATGTCTACCGTGGGACGTTCAACACACTGATTCCTTAGGGCAGCGTTTTCCAAACTGTGAGGCGCGCCTCCCTAGGGAGGCGCGGACTAATCTAAGGGGAGGCGCGAATATTGGCCACCAAGATCAATTTTCTAAATGATTGCTAGTTTTATAAATAAAATAATAAAATAATTTAGAAAATTCTGGGACGGAGTTTTTAATTTAGTATTAAAAATTTTTGTTTTTGAATTATTTTGTTAAATGTGTGTGTGGGGGCGGGGGGCGTCATACGATTAAATATTTTTAAGGGAGGGTTGTAACAAAAAGTTTGAAAACCACCTGGCCCTAAGTAAGACTCATACTAGAAAATTATACTATGTGTAAAACCCAAAGGCGGATCCAGGGAAGTTTCTCAGGGTTTTAATTTTTTTTCTGACTAGTCGCGAAGCTCGCTGAAGGCGATAGCATTGTTAATTATTTTATTTATTAGGATTGGATAAGGGGTTGAAAAATTGAAAAAAAAAAAAAAAAAAAATGTTTTTAAAATTTTTTTTAGCTAAATCGAAGCCAAATAAATAGAAAACATTCAAAAAATAGCGTTTATTATTATTTTATTATATTAAGGGTTGATTAGGGGGATGAAGGGTTGATTATTTGAGAAAGGCCTTGGAATATTCCAAATCACTTGTTGACATTTTTTTCAGCTCTAAATATAGTTAGATTAGAGTAAAAGGTATTTTTTTACTTTTAATAAAAAGGGAATTGTTATTTTCATCTGTTTTATTCCTATACAAAGAGAGAGAGACAAGTCTATCTCTCGTTCAGTCGAGTGCGCGGCCTGCCGGCAGGCGCTGTTCTTTTTTTGTGTTTAAAGTGAATCAAAGTGAATAATTAATATAGTGTAACCCACCCTGACCACTCCGTCAGCCAACACACCCTCTTGAGAGTCTTATTAAAGGTAATTATTATGCATTTTATCGTTGAAAAGAAACATATAATTTGACTGCGAAAAACGATTCTTTTGAATATGAAATTGAATATTTTGTATTTCACTAAGGGTAGAGGGAGAATATAAGAAAGGGGGAGGGGGAGTGTACGTGTCATTGAAAAAAAAAATTAGTTTTTTATTTTTTATCTTTTTTTGGCATTTTTTTTATCTTAAGTCACCATTATTTACCATTATATAGGTACTTTCTATATGGCCTATATTTTTGTTAATCAAATTTCCTTAATATACTTTTACACAGGGGTGGATTAAGGGTTGAAAATTAAAATAAAATAAAAATTAAAATAATTATTTATAAATGTATTCAAATTATTTTGAGAGTAATTTCGCGGTGAAGGCTCGCATTTCCTTAAAGAGGGGGTTAATGCCCCATCCCCTATAATGCGCAGGGATATTAATGTTTTTTAATATTTTACTAAAAATTAAGTGCATTCCGTTTGAGTTAAAATTTATATTCACTATTTAGCAAATAGGATATTGGGGTAGAAACATTTTAATGTCATTCTAAAATTTATTATTACTGGGGCGGAATTAATTTTTGAAAATTTCGAAACTCTCATAAACAGATAATAATAACACTGGGTAACTTAGGAACCCATCGAATCCCGTGCAGAATTTTGTAGGGATTTTTTTTATTAGGTAGAAAAGTAAGAAATGATTAGTCCACTTAGACTTTTACTGGGGTGAGTTACCGCATCTTTTTGTATAAAGAACTAATCTCAATTCGGATTTGAATTTTTACTTCCTCTTACCTATATGTATAAGTTAATATACATATATATAGAGAGAAAGTTTTGGATTCATGTCGAAAATTCGATGTCGAGACTTTAATGGATATACACGTTTTGAGGGCCCCTGAAAAAATAAGATTTGAAAAAAAATATTTTCCTTCAGGAATGAAAGTTAGATAAAACGAAGCCAGAATGTTTGCTTTAAAAATATATTTTAACAGCTGACGTTTCGGCTTTGGTCAAAGCCATCCTCGGAGCTGTTAGTGGTCATCCGAGGATGACTTTGACCAAGGCCGAAAAGTAAGCTGTTAAAATATATTTTTAAAGAAAACATTCTGGTTGCGTTTGTTTACGGGGTCGCAGACTTGCTGGTCCCCAGGTTAATTTGGTGGATGCCTCAGGGGGCATGCAAGACTACGACCCCGTAAACAAACTACCTCAACAATTACTCCCTAATCCCATACTCTTGAAAATGGCTCCAAAAGGTGACCCGAACCGTCACTCGCGACTTAACCCGAGAAAACTTATCTTCGCATATATCCGGTCGCCGAAACCTTCCAGAACATATATATATATATATATAGACTATACCTGGTATATATAATTCCTAAGCTCGTTTAAAATTTTAAACAACTATTATAAATTTCTCTCTTATTTATTTAATTTATTTTTCTATACCTGGTATATATAATTCCTAAGCTCGTTTAAAATTTTAAACAACTATTATAAATTTCTCTCTTATTTATTTAATTTATTTTTTCGAGATCCCCCATCCGTAGTACGGCCAATAATAATAACTATTAATATATTTTTACTTTTTACTGATAATATTAATATTTTACAATTAGGACCAAATAATTAATTTCTCACAATTGATATACATTTATATTTAAAATGTTTTATCTAATCCTATA
Source organism: Euborellia annulipes (assembly GCA_023213315.1). NCBI lineage: Eukaryota > Metazoa > Arthropoda > Insecta > Dermaptera > Anisolabididae > Euborellia > Euborellia annulipes. The sequence goes on along the minus strand of JAKCPI010028120.1, from coordinate 20,311 downwards.
ATACAATTAAGTGTAATGTTGATACTGTTTATTAACTAATATATATTTTTATTATCTCTGGTGCCACTATAATAGATGCAAAATATTTCCCCCCTCCGACCTTTAAAAGAAACAAAAAGATCCACTTCCTAGATAAGTACTTAAAATAGCCTAAATATGATATTTATCAAGGATAATTTTTTTTTTTTTTTTGAATATTCCCATGCATTCATTCCGTTTTGTAAACTCCACCCAAAGTTCCTCCACGATCTTCTATTTCTGTTTGTGTGTTTTTTTTTATTGAAATTTTAATTATGTATTGCGGGTGTGTGTGCGCAAGGATCCGCCCGCAAAATCTAACTGTTAAACGAACATACAAAGTGGGCGAGACTTTAATCCTCGAGGCTTTTTTTTTGCTCCCAATTGACACTCTGATCCAGAGGAATAAAAAAAAAAAAAAAAGATAAATAAATAAACTAACTTTTCATTTCTCTTGACTTGAGCCAACTCCCTTTATCTTTATTTATTTAATTTTTTTTTTCTTTTTCAAGAGATATACGTATATAAAAACAAAATATTTATCATATGATAACATAAAAGATTCATTCACTTTTTTTCCTCTTATCATTCACTCCGGTTCTTAATTATTTTTCTTTATAATTGAAACTCTAATGTAAACATTCGTATCCTAAGGGTTGACAAAATAAGTTTAATTTTTATTTAAAAAATCTGATGTGACTGGTCGCACAGCACACAATTTTGGATTACCGAAGGTAAGAAAAAAGTTGTGTTCTGTGCTTGTCACACCAGATTTTTTGTGTCGAGATATATTTAGTTTCCGACAGTACAGTACATTAGAGAGATGTAAAATTTCTAAGTATGAGAAAATTTTTATATTTTGTTTGGCAACCATTTCTCCTAACTTTCCTATGAAGTATAAGAGTAAAGTGGTCTTCAGAAGATTTCAATGGCAAAATAGCAATATACATTTTAAAGAGCATCTAAAAAGTTGATTTTTGAATTTTAATCAAAATCGTTAGAGCGAATTTTGAGAAAATTGAAAAAACTGAAAAAGATTATTAGTAAAGTACTAGTACTCTTTGGTTGATTTTGTTCAAAAGCTTTGTGTCACGTCCCATGAAGGTGTCTAACTTAAATATAAAATTTCAACTTCCTAGCACTTTTCGTTCTTGAGACATTTTGTTCAGAGAAGGGGGGGAGGGGAGGGGAGAGGGGGGAGAGCGACCCCCCCCCGCCCCCACCACAAAAAGAGAAGCCAAACGAAAACAAAAAAAAAAATGTTTTTTTTTTTTTTTTTTAAAAATTAAATCCGCTTTTTGCCTTTTTTTTTTTTATTAATTTTTTTTTGAGTATTTTTTTTAAATAATATTTTTTTTTTTTTTAAGGGGGGGGGGGGGGGCAAAAAAGGGTTTTTGCCCCGGGGCGGGGTTAAGCCCGCTACGCCACTGTTCAGAGATAGACAGACACACACACACAGACAGACAGACCATGTCGCGAAACCACTTTTTTGGATTCAGTGGACCTCAAAACGAGTATATCCGTCATAATCTTGACTTCGAATTTTTGACATGAATCCAATACTTATCTCTCTATATATTAACATATAAGAAAGTAAAAGAAACAGAATAACTAAATAAACCCTCCGTTATATTACTGGTATTTCTATAATACACTTAACAGTCGAGATTTTATTATTAAGCCAAATCGTTAGTTAAATGAATTTTTTTTTTCACTAAAAGATAATTTAATGAAAATAATTTTCAAGTATGTCAGTAAATAAATTATCATCTCGAAAGTCTCCATATTAACTTTTAATTAAAATATGATTGTTTTGAAAACAAATAGGAAATAACTTTATAATGATACATAGAATACCATTTTAAGAAATTGTTTTCTGTTTTCTTAATTTTATTAAATCATCAAAAGGCTCTTTCATGCCTTATTTGGAAAGCGTTGTTTACATATCAGTTATATCCTTCTATCTTCTGTATACATAGGTATATACATATATATATATATATATATACTAGAAGGATCTATATTTTTTGAAACAATACATGTCCTAGAGGTCTCATTTCCAGAATTTATAAGTTAAAATTTATTTCCCTTTAATTAATTTAAATAAATAAGCCTGATTAAAATTTATTTAATGAATCATCATTAAAACTCTAGTGTTGTAACCTTAGATGCCGAAAAATTTCTTAAGACAAAAACTCAAGTGTATTTTTTGATTTAAGGAAAGACAAAAGAATTTCTTAAAATTCTAACGTGATCAATTATTTATTATCGGTATTTCTTTTTCTTTAAAAGACAATCAAATTTTAATCAAAAGTTGATTTGCAAATTCTGAAGATGATAATTTATTTGCTAACATACTTGAAAATTATTTATTTTTAAACATATTATCTAAAAAATTTTATCATCACATGCAAATGAATTTGAGAGTTACCATAAATAAAATAATTTTTTTTTTAATCAAATCAATTCCACATAGTTAATCTAATTTTTATATACGTTTAGCCATAAATAAGACTTCTTAAACTTTTTGAAGTCGCGGCCCCCTTGGAACCCAAGTCAATATCTCACGCCCCCCCCCCAATTTTTTTTTTTTAATTCAGATTGGTTAAAAAAACTATTTATCACTTTGAATTACGTATATGCATACAGTTACTAGTCAATGCATGCATTTACTAATGCTAACAGTAAAAGTGTGAAAAAAAACAAACACTGTTATTATGTTTTTGATTAATGAGTGTATGCATCCACTTAACATGGACTCTATGTTATAAGCAGTTGCAAATATATTAGCATTTCAATACCTATCAAAATTTTATAATTATACTCCAAGTATTTAAACTTATTTAACAATAATAATTTAAATTTGGTAGAAAGAATGAGCAAAGCAGCTACTTTATATTTCACTTTACAGTTGAAACCAGGGCCGACGTTTCAGTCGCATATGGAACCATCTCCAGGGCTACAAATGTGACCGAAACGTCGGCTCTGATTTTGACAATAAAGTGAAATATAAACTAGCTGCTTTGCTCATTCTTTCTTCCAAAATTATATATCAACATTCAGCTACGATATATACCTCCTTCGAATAATAATTTATTTGTTATTCGCGGCCTCCTTGCGGGTAATCCATGGCCCCGTAGGGGCTAGAAGCACTGCTATAGTGTAATAAATTAATTACAGATACCGTATATAAATAAGTTCGAAACTCCTCGCTTTCTCTGATCCTCCACAACCCCCTCCCTAAATAGGCCATTGCTTCTAATCGTTATTTTATAGTCTCATCTGTAATATGAAAAGTAAATAAAATAGATAGACCGTTATCCTTATTTCTTTTGAATATCATACCAAAACAAAATATGTTAATATTCAGCTATGATTTCCCGACCCTATTTCTTTAACAACTATCATATAAAAAGTTTAATAATAATAGAAACTATTCAACATTTCGTCATAGCCATTTAACGTTATTAAATTGTATAGACCTACTTATATATACGCGATAACTGTTATCTCCTATATTCAATCATATAAAGATTCTTTATTTCCTTTGATAATTTAATCAAAGTGGCTCAATATGATTCACCTTGACCATGCCCTATTCCTTGTCCAAATGACGTAACGATGACGACATCTCATGTTTTAAAACAGATTAATGAAAACATTTACTTGTTTATATGTTAACCTTTTGCAAACTCTTGTTATTTGACAAAAATTTTCCATTTCCGAGTTCTGATTTTATAATGTTACATTAAGATATGGCTGTTGTAAATATGCGCGTAAGACAGGAGGAAAATAGCCAGAAAAAAAAGGCTTCTGTTTAAATATAAATTTTTATGGGGACGTTTCGATTTAATTTATTTATGCCTTCTTCGTTCTTTAAACGCTATTGCATAAAAAGTTCCTAAAAATTGATTTTATTTAAATAGAGACCTTTATCTCCTGGCTGCTGCTCTCCTTTTCAGAACATGGGAAAATGATTGTCCACCTACCATTTCTTTAATTTTTCAACTCGACTGCTGTGGCTATTTAGAGGTTTATTAAATAAAGATTGTTTTTTATTTAATTTATTTGTATCAATGCAACCTGGGGACGTTCCACATGCTGTTTTTTCGGGAGCTTCCTCGGTCCTTGACTTGATTCTCTCGTGGCTGTTGCCCTTACTAGAAATTACAAACTAATTCATTTTTAAAATTCTGCTATGAATTCCAACAAATAATTATTGGATTTTTCTGCCGAATCTACCTAAATTATTTATGTACCCTGGTATTCCCAACCGACCTCTGGCTATAGCCCCACCCCCCTCGACTGAGTTTTATTTTTTTATCCCGAACTCCATATTAATTTTCTTAGACCTTAACATTCCCAATAATATCAATACTTCACATATACACAAAGGTCGTATTTTATTACTTACCTTTTTAATTGAAAGAACATTAAAATTCGCCACTGATAAGGAAGTTAATTAATTCCACATATTCTAGTAATATTTCCGGAGTTTTTAATTATTAATTTGCAAGTCATTTTTGTGTCTCCCTCTCTCTTCGCTTCATTCCCATTCGCTCTAATTAGTAATCATGAACTTTTCAAAAGAATCGTGCCTCGCGCGCTCCTCTTCAAGATTCATAGAAAGGAAATTGATGATAGATTAATTATTTTTTTCTCCTTCAAATTATCATTACATTAAAAAGAAGAAAAAATGACGCAAACCTGTAATTTTACAAAAATTTAACAAATCTACCTCGACATTTGATTTATTTACTTTCTCTTATCTTTATGATATGAAAGCTAAACTATTGGCTATAAATAAAGACTAAATATTTTAATTAGGAGAGGACGGGAGCCTTCCCGGGACGCAGCAGCCAAGTAAAAATAAAAAACGTTATATCCTGTCGCCGACGTTTCGAGCTCTAGTCTCACTCATCTTCAGGCCCTATAGTAATAAATTTTATTTGGTTAATTGATAATTTTACAAAATACGTTAATACAAAACACATTATCACACGAAGTACCGGTAGTCATTAAGAAATTTCTTGTGATAATGTGTTTTGTATTAACATATTTTGTAAAATTATCAATTAACCAAATAAAATTTATTACTATAGGCCCTGAAGATGAGTGCGAAACGTCGGCATCAGGATATAACGTTTTTTATTTTTACTTGGCTGCTGCGTCCCGGGAAGGCTCCCGTCCTCTCCTAATTGAATACCTACAAACTCAAACAATTTTTCTAAATATTTTAATTATAAATTTTACTTCTTGGGTTTTAATATACTTTCGGTCAATTTAAATAAATAAGAAGGGGTCTATTCAACCATTTTATATAAATACTTTTCAACTGAAAGAGTATTATAGATTTTCTGGGTGGTCTTCGAAATGATAATTAACCCAACTGTTAGAATCTTAACTAACCACCTTTTGTAAATACCCCTACACCAAAGAAAAAAAACTTCAATACAAAATAACAAGAATATTAAATTCTAATTTTAAATTAAAATGTCATTAAAACGACAGCAATTCATATTTTATATATGATCATTTATCAAATGATTTTTTTTTTTCATTCGCCAATCAATGCTTGAATTATTATTAAGACTACAATTAGCATTTGTCATATCGGTAATTTAACGGAATAAAAAAAATAAACATGATATGAAATTATAAATGATTCTTTATGCTTTCTTGAAAATACATATTCTATTTATGAAAGTATTAACTTTTTTCTTATTGTAAAATTTCCATTAGATTATGGAATGAAATTGGAAAAAAACAGTGGATAGGTTCATACTCATATTTTAAAATAATTAAAAATATTAATCTTCATTCTTCGACCTTTTTTTCCGTTTACTTTTACAAATTAAAGTACATTTCATTTTAATGATGTATTAATTTGCATAAGTTAACGAATCTGAACCAGTTAGGTAATTTACTAATTTATATTAAAGTAAAATTTTAAAAGCAAATAGCGGTTCAAATGAAACGGCATATTTAAAGTATAAATTCTTATTTTCCGTGTACAACGATTTTATTTTAATTTATATAGAGAGAATTATTTGAACAAGAAAACAAATTGGGTGCCAAAATTCACCATATTACAAAAATAAATGTTTATATAAATTTTAATTAAAAGACTAAAATTAGCACTTTTAATTAAAATTTCTAAATTTAATATTAATGAGTTATTTATTACTTTTTCTTACCCATATATCCTAATATTTAGAGAGAAAGTATTCATATTATGTCTTTAATATAATCAAAACCACAGCGACGTTTCGGTCGACTAAGCGATAATCTTCAGGGTGATTGACGGAATCCTAGTCATAAAATGAAGATGGTCGCTTAGTCGACCGAAACGTTGCTATGGTTTTGAATATATTAAAGAAATAAACATAGCTGCTTGGACTTTTATTTATTCTACTAGAATATTAGTACTTTACTGAGGTACTTTTTAGATCTCTAACGATTTTCACTAAAATTCATAAAATTCAATTATTTTTTAAATGCCCTTTAAAATGTAGATTTTCATTTTGAGGCCCTCTGCGTTTGGACTCAGTAGAGACGAAAAAAAAAACTTTCTTCTAAATTCTGTATTTAATAAAAAAAAAAACTAATACACATATAATTCCAAACATAGACGTAGGCAGAAATTTTTGATGGGTTGGGGGTTTCAAGAAAATCTTTTCAAACATTTGAAAAATTTAAGATTATTTTAGGGCATTTATAAATCTTAAATATCTAGTCATGGCTTGGGTCCTGTGGGGGAGGGGGGTTTGAACCCCAACCCCCCCCCCCTGGCTACGCCTATGATCCCAACCACAAACAAGGATAAGAGAATTTTTGCGTGGAGAGAATTGTATCATGTTTTCTGATGAGAAAATTTTCACTATTAAACATACGAAAAGAGAAAAAATCATATCATTTCTTTTATTTTGAAATTTTTTCAATCCTTTATAAAATATCGACCCTTCTTCTCTGAGAGGCTTTTTGGTCCATTAGGCCTTCTTCCCCCTCTTTCTTTCTTCACCGACCTTCACCTTCGCCTATTAATTATCATCATTATCTAACTTTAAAACAACTTTCCCTTTGAAGTGAATTTGTTTAGATAGCAGAGAAATTCAATTCACTTTTTCGTTTTTTTTTTTTCTTTTTTTTATTAATTAAAAAAGAAGAATTTTTAATTTAAAAGAAAAACAAGAATGTTTAATTAATAAACTAAAAATTAATATTAATTCTTACAGAATTTCAAACGTCCATGCTTGAAATAATCATATAAACATATTTACAATCAAATAAAACTTTCATATTAATTGGATTTTGCTTTATTAGACCCAGTATTGAAATTTTAAGTGCATTTTTAATTTTAATAAAAACAAAAACTGGAGAAGTCTTGGTCACTTTTTATTATCTGAAAATGTCCTGACGTGTTTATCACTACCTCAAATATATACATAATTTTATATTCAATTATTTGCATATACCGGTATAATAAAAAAGTTTTATTTGCAATAATTCCCAGGCCTATATAGAAAGAGAAAGTATTGGATTAATGTGCGACCAGTCACACCATATTTAAAAAAAAAAATTATTATTCGGTATATATGTATAATCCAATTATAACACGAAAAAAATGTATTAATTAGGAATTTCTTTAACACACCTATAGCCCCACTGAGAGGTTAGAGAAATTCCCAATTAATACCTTTTCCTTTAGTTAAATTGAATTATACTTATCAATATCTTGGGCAAGTTACAGCATGTCGTAGATGACAAGAGTGTACCTGTCTTAGGGTTATAAGAGCATTTAGTAGTGAGTTTGTCGCCGAAGAGAGAGGTTGAATCCACGGTGGATTCTCTCTCATTGGTTTTATATATTTTGTGATGTGATAGTCATTAAAAAGTGCAATTGTGCGTCGGTTGCTCCCTTCAAAAAAGTGAATTTCTAATAAACTACGAGTTCGATTTAGGTAAATTCCTTTCCAATTATTATTTTAATTATTTATAATATAATTTAAGAATATTAAGAAAGCCGAATCGCGTTAAGTTTATTTTATAAATAAATAATTTGAAACTAAAGTTGTTATTTATATGATCCAATTTTGATTGAAACTTTATAATAAAAAAACTCTCACACTTTTTTCTCATTCACACTCACACACACATTCACACAGTCATTTCGGCAACTCATGCGATATAAAACTTTATACGATAACCGTTATTAATTAATATACATATTGGGGTCCAGGCATTCTTATTTAAGCCAAATGGCTTAAATAAAATCATCAGACTGACTGGGGTCCCGCGACTCTTGGTATACGAGGCTAGCACGCTAATCTCTACACCAAGCCCTAGGGCAAAAATATTATATTATTGCTAACAGTAGCAGCAACAAGATTAAAGACTCCGATTTTCAACAATACTGGGAAAACTGAATTCTCCCATCATCAGACTTTCAAATTGTATATAACCCGGAGTTGTCATATGGACACAATTCATTCATTATGTATTGAATGTATGGTTGAGTTGAACCATGTTATTCATGAAGGAACCAAGCGCCATTATGATCGAAATTGAGATAAGACCGCAAAACAAAGTCATTGCCTTTGGGTTTGTTTACAAGTGTGCAAATGAAATGCTCCTTACGTCAGATTTAGGTTAATGGCGCTTGGTTCTTTCGTGCATAACATCGTCCAGTTATTCATTAAACTTATTCAGTGAGAATTATGATGACAACTCCTTGGACATATACAATTTAAAAGACTGATGATGATAGAATAAAGCTTTCCTGAAACGTCGCAGTATTGAAAATCGGATGCTTTAATTTTTTGACTGCTCCTGCTCCCCCTTCCTATTTTATAAATAAACAGCCACGAACTTGATTGGTTACATTAATTCCGGAATTAAATTAATATTACCACCTTACTTTTCCCTCTTCAAATTCCCCACTGCCTCTCCGCCTTTTTTGCCCCCCCCCCCCCCAACAAACCCTGGAATCCTACTGTAAATAGACCTCACTTCATCAAATTTCAAAACATTTTCCTAATCTCATTCATAATTTATTTATATAATTAATTTAAAACAAGGAAGTGGATCTTCTACACAATAAAAGCATTTTATTTTTGTTTGTATTTTTTTATTTTTTATACCTATATAAGTACAGTAGCTATAACAAAAACAATCTATTGTCATTTATTTGAGTAAAACATTGAAAAATTGCTTTCTTTAATATTTGTGCAATCATGATGATATACACACTCTCACGTGAAAAAAAAACATAAACATCCACAAGTCAGGCAAAAGGATGAACGTATTAAAAAAAAAAAAAAAATGTGAAAATTATACCTAAAACAACATTATAAACTCCTGCGTTACGCATTAAACTCTGCATCACGTCGAAAATATCCCAAGTCGAGAGAAAAATGCTTATATTCTTATTATTTTTTCTCTTTTTTTTTAATGGTTGGATGGTTATTTCGATTAGCGATTAGGTTAATTATTATAAGAAAAAGTGAACTTTAAATTCATTTTTTTTTTGTTTATTATAGTGAAAATTTCCAAATTTAATATAATTTTAACATTCTTTTTTCTTTTTGTTGCAGGTAAGCACGCGAGCATTTTCGCTCATCATTTTTTTTTCTCAACTTGTTTTGTAAGTAAATACTCGTCTACTAATCTTATATTACATTAAGAGTAATTTTTTTTTTTCGATTTAAGAATATCAGATTCTTAATTAACCAAGATTGATTTCATTAATTAAGCTGTTCGTAAGCCTTTGGTTGTCACAAAATATTTGATGTGTTGTTAATTTTAAATTAATTAATTTTTCACACTACTAAATTTTATTTTTAATAAATCATTTGACATATGTAAAATTGTCACTGGTTTCATTCACCCCACCTTCATCAGGAGAATTTTATAAGCAACAAAATTTTTTACACTATTGATACCATGACGAGAAATTAAACACTATTTTATATCAGTGTGCTCGTAGACGTTTCGGGTACCAATCGCGCCCTTCCTCAGGATTGAACAGGTGTCAATTCAGTGATTAGCACCCGTAACGTCGACGAGCACACTGACATAAAATTGCGTTTTATTTCTCGTCCTGGCTGCCTATATTGTTTTAATTTGCTTAAGGTCTTTTGTTTTAATTTGCTTAAGGTCTTTTGTTTTAATTTGCTTAAGGTCTTTTGTTTTAATTTGATTAAGGTCTTTTGTTTTAATTTGCTTAAGGTCTTTTGTTTTAATTTGATTAAGGTCTTTTGTTTTAATTTGCTTAAGGTCTTTTGTTTTAATTTGCTTAAGGTCTTTTGTTTTAATTTGCTTAAGGTCTTTTGTTTTAATTTGCTTAAGGTCTTTTGTTTTAATTTGCTTAAGGTCTTTTGTTTTAATTTGATTAAGGTCTTTTGTTTTAATTTGCTTAAGGTCTTTTGTTTTAATTTGATTAAGGTCTTTTGTTTTAATTTGCTTAAGGTCTTTTGTTTTAATTTGCTTAAGGTCTTTTGTTTTAATTTGCTTAAGGTCTTTTGTTTTAATTTGATTAAGGTCTTTTGTTTTAATTTGATTAAGGTCTTTTGTTTTAATTTGCATAATGTCTTTTTCGGCATCTGAGGCCATTTAGACTTTTTGAACTAGTCTTCTTTTTTTTGACAACAATTTTTTTTTCATAATTGTTAAAAATTGTTGATTTGATTCATTTTGGACTTGAAACTTTAGCAATTCTTATAATTAATCAACATTTATTTTGATTTATTTGGAGTCTATAAGAATATTTAGGCCATTTCACTATTCCTTTTATTATATATATTTTTTTTTAAATCTTTCAAATTAAGGTTGTTGCTAGGATTTTAATAAACAAAAAATATTTATCTATCTATAAAATATATCAAAATGCCATATTTATCTAGTGGAGGTGGAATCATTCAAGTAAATCCCGATGCTCCACCAAATGCCTGTGATTGGTGTGACTCATGTACACATTGTGTAACTAGAAATCTCGGGCTAATTCTCTGCTTATTTTGTTTAGCTATGGTAGTAGCTTTGATCTTATTTATTTTGAAAACTCTACATGTATTCTAATTACAAGGTAATTACAATATTTAATCATCATACACATGAATTTATTATACATAGATTTTGAAAGTGTACATGATAGAAATACCGTAATTAATCAAGAGCAGATCCAAAGATTGATAGAGGTAGAGTAAGGGTAGAATGGCACCCCCCCCTCCCGCGAGTAAGAGAAACAATTTTCTCTTTTGTTTAGGGGTGTGGTTTTCAATAGTTCTTAAGAAATAAAATCCAAAAAACACATGGGTGTCCAGATTTTACTTCCATTTTCTTAATTTTAATTTTTGAAAACTTCCATAAAATTCCGTAAACAAATCATATGCTGATAAGCCCAATATTATACTCATAGAGAGAAGGGTTTTTTTTATTTTTCTTCATAAACTTCCTTAAATTTGAACTATAAAAAATATATTAATATTTTAATTTAATCTGGTTATATTTTTATATTTGGACTATTTCATGGAATATGACAGAGATCTTGGGTTCATTCCCAAGATGAAATTTCACCAACAAAAATAGGACTAAACAAAATAAATTTTTTTTTTTTAATTTATTTAAAAGACCTTATTTATAATTTCTTGATATACCTGTAGATGTTGTTGTCCCAATAATTCACTAATATATACAGCTAATTCGCCAATACAAGTAGAATTTTTTTTTCCTCAAAAGGTATATTGTAAGTATACCTGCCAAGATTAGATAATTTTTTTTTGAATTTTCCAAAAAAAAAAAAAAAAAAAAAAAAAAAAATGAAACTCGAAAAATTCAAAATTTAGGATCTACTTAAAACATACAATAAACTTTGCCCAAAGAAAAATCTACTTGCATTGGCGAATTAATGGCATAACTAATTAATGAATTATTTCACAGCATTCTTATCAAAGAATTTATTTAATTATGTAGGTAAACTGCATATTATACAACATGTTCTATGTCTCTATTGTTGCCGATCTTAGAATTGAACCCAGGTTCTCTGACATTTTCCAATGAGGGCCAGCCCATCGACCTTATAAATAAAAATACGACCAGATATATGATGTATAAATGAAATAAGTTAGAGATCATTCTATTAAAAAAATATCGAATTAGCTAAAGCGCGAATCTGAGATTTTACAGGAATCGAAAAAAATTTCACACTAGTTTTCTTACGAAAAAATTGAAATTTCATTTATTACTAAATTATATCCAAATATTTCTATAGTTAGGTCCTGAATGACAAACAGTTTCGATAGTTTGGACTTAAGATATTTCACTGTGATTGGTCGATAAAATCAAAACATATTTACAAAATAATATTTATAAAAAATAAAACTACTGTAGAATCTTTTCTCAATTTTTTCTGTCTTGTCCAGTCTTATCATTTCTAAGATGAAATATGTATTTCTATCATTATTCAACTTTCTTTTGTAGCGAGGTCAAGTCCACAGAAATTAAAATTTTTTATCTAATTATAATTCTTTGTTAAATTTCTTTTTTTAATTTATTTTAGATAAATCGTGTCCCCTTTCTCGAATTAAAATCTGGACACCCTATACACTGCAATAAAAAATTATTTCATCATCTAATATTTCGGAAGATTAAGCATATTTATATGAATGGAGAAATCCCAAGGGATTATGAAATGAATATTATATTTAATAAATAATAATAATAATCATCACCATAATATATAAATATTAATATATTTAGCTATAATATTACTAATAAATAACTAAATGAATCCTTTGACTTTTTTTTATTGAATTTATTCTTTACTTCTTGACCTCGAAATCTAAAAGTTATGGATCCAGGGTCATTAAGAATTAGAGACCGTCGAAATCAAGTCACGACGATGCTTGCTTGTTCTTCATCTAAACCAAGTCTGCTCAACTGTTTATTCCTAAATACCACAATTGAATGGGTCATATTTTCTTAAGAAAAAACATTTTATCATGATTCTTTATTTAATCTTTATTAAAATAATTATTTTCTTCGTTAAATAATTACTTAGCATTTAACAGTGAAAACCTATTGTTTTTCATTAGTGAAACAAAATGAGCAGCTTAAAGAAGTTCGTGTTTGCTCGCTGGAAGATAGGCAACTCAAATGACCAACTAAAATTCGTTAATGTCCGTTTGTCCATCTGTCTTTCAAGCTCTATTTGGGCAACTTCCTGTGAAATTTAGAAACCTTCTAGGGATTAACAGAAAAAGTATTTTTGTCTCAAAATTCCTTAAACTTTTTGAGTTATTAATTGTTGAAATTACTATTTCACACATTTTAATCCTTTTCGGACCAAAAAATATTAAGAAAATTAAACACTATTTTTCAAAAAATTAAGTGTTTTTAATATTCTTCAAGAGGACCAAACATCCCGTCATAAATGACAAATAAACCACTTTGGTAATCTATATTGATTAATTACTGTCCAATTTCAAAACATCGTCAAAACATTTTTACTTTCTCTTACCTCTATATATAAGTTAATATATGAGAGAGAAAGTATTGGATTCATGTCAAAAATTCGGTGTCGTGATTTTGATGGATATACACGTTTTGAGGTCCCCTGAATCCAAAAAAGTGGTTTTCGCGTCATGGTCTGTGTATCTGTCTGTCTGTCTGTGATCAAAATATCTCAAGAACGAAAAGAGCTAGGAGGTTGAAATTTTATATTTTAGTTAGGCACCCCCATGGGACGAGACACGAAGCTTTTGAACAAAATTGACTAAAGAATACTAGTACTTTACTGATGCACTTTTTCAGTTTTTTTCAATTTTCTCAAAATTCGCTCCAACGATTTTTTTTTTTAATTCAAAAATCAATTATTTTTTAGATTCTTTTTAAAAATCTATATTCTCATTTTGTCATTGAAATCTTCTGAAGACCACTTTACTCTTGTACTCCATAGAAAAGATAGGAAAAATGGTTGCCATGGAAACAAAATATAAATATTTTCCCATACTTATAAATTCGAATGTACCGTACTGTCGGAACCAAAATATATGTCGACACCAACAATCTGGTGCGGTAAGCACAGAACACAACTTTCGATTACCGAAGGTAAGAGAAAGTTGTGTGCTGAGCGCCAGTCACTCCAGATTTTTATTTATATTATTCATTTGAATAAGGCATCTTCTCCAAATTTCGAAATCAATATCCAAAAGTTTTTGTTACCCAAATTCCTCTTTTTGTTTTGATATTCCTTTACTTTTTCATAAATCTTTTAAACTTCTTGTGTTTCAACAAACAATAAGGAAAAAGGGAATTCTTTTCTGGCATGCCTTCAAAGGGCTGCATCCCTCTGGCGATTCAAAGGTCTTTCCTCATTCATAGCGGATAAGAAATTCCGCTTTTGAACATTTTCCTCCTGAAAAGAAGAAAAAATAATTTTTTTTTTCACCAACAAGAAAGAAGGACTCCTATTTCATTCATTTCTTTTTTCACAAATTGGTTTGAATTCTCACCAAACCTGGTATTATTTATTATTTCTCCTTTTTAGAATACCAAATAAATAACAATCGTCAGATAGAAGTAACTCAAAGTTAATTAAGAAAAGGATTTTTTTTTAGTAACTAAAACAAATGAACAACCTTGAAAGATTTTTCGCATCTCATCTCATGTCTCTCTTGCGTCTATTTTTATCTTCTTTAAAAAAAGGCCTTAGGTGATAATTTCTAAGAATTGGTTGATGGAGAAAAAAAAAGAACAACTTGAACCTCATCTCACCAATCTAACTATTCTTTCTTCTTTCCAAGTGTAATTTGCATTTTTTTATTTCTATTTTTAAACAGCCCAAATTCATTTGTATCTTTCAAACTCTTTAGATACATTTTTAACACAAATTCCAATTTCGTTTTTTAATAAGTTAGCTGATGATGGAATTAATGTATTATCTAATAATTTGTTTGGCCTATTAATAGAAGAGTGTGCAAACCCCTACACCAAGCCCCGAGGGCATCTTGAATTCTAATATATCGACGGAAACTTAATATATTTCGAATCAAAAATTCTGGTGTGACAAACACAGAACACAATTTTCTCTTACCTAAGGTAAGCTGTTCGACCACTCACACCAGATTTTTTCACAGAGTAATTTTCAAATTTTTTAGTAGTATCTTTCTTTATTTAAGCCATTAGTATTCAAATTTCTTTCGGAATACAATTCTATTATCTTCAATAGAATACTCTTATGGCTTCTCACTCGCTAATCATCAAGCATCACTTCAACTAGTATGTTAGGCACAGTTTGAGTTCCTAAAAACCCCTCAAATTTTTGTCGTTTTGATCAGAAGAAATCTGACCTTAATACTTTAAAAGAATTTTGAAAAATATCTTTTCGGAATTTTCAGATTTTTATGATAAATTTTACCGGTATATACGTAAATATTTATAAACAATACCCGTTATCTGTCCATATAATATAATTTAATGAATTTTATCATTAAAGTACTTAGTAATTACCATAAGATATTAAATTATTACTAAAGAAGTATAGTCCTATTTAGTTTAATGCATTAAACTAAACAAGTAGAATGTCCTGGCATTGGCGAGGGCTAATGTATTTCTTGGCCTTGTAATTCAACATTGATATAAATTGTAGTGGCATAACGAAGGGCCCTTGCCATTAAAACCGGTTCGATATCGCGAGCTCTGAGAGCTGAATCACCTAAACAACATGCCATTGGCACCATTAGTGCCAGAAATGCTCCAAGTGGCATGCCAAGTCCAAGTACTTTCACTGGTGCAGTGGATTTTCGAGTATTGGGGGAGGAGGGGGAGGGGGAGTCGCCCCCGCCCACGCCACAAATGCCCAAGGGTCTTACGATTGGGACATATAAAAAAAATACACACCTGGCCTGGACCAAACGATTTTCTCGGCTCAATATGAAAAATTTTGCCAAAACATCTCCCTTATTTGTCGAATGAATGAATTTTTGTTAAAATCATCATTTGGTTTTCTTATAAATTTTTGTTAAATTTACATCCACCTGCTCCTGTTAATTATCGAATTTCTTCTTTTCAAATTTATTTTTCACATGTTTTTTTTCGGGAACCAATTTATGACCTAACAAAAATTCATAAGTACAAACATGTATTTTTTTTTTTATGGAAAATACTAGTTGATATTTACCTTTTCTTGAAATAATATTGAAAATGTTCTTTTTAATTGTATTAAAGAGTCATGAAAATTTCCGACCTCGAGTTTTTAAAGGATATTCACGTTTTTTGTATGTCTCTTGATAGGGAAAACAACTTTCGCATTACTGTTCGTGACTGACTATGTGTATGTAAATACGATTACTCAAAAGTTTTTTTTTTATTCCATAAAAAAAAAAAAACAATTCTTTAAAAGTTAATATCCTTGTAACAAAAGCTTATGATTAAATTTTAAACATAAACAAAAGAAAAAGAAGTAAAATCCCATTGATAAACAACAAAATGACTAATTCCTTTGTCATTCATAAAGAAATATTTTGCATATCAGACTTTTGTTTCATATCACAAACAAGAGTAATTGTCAATTGTCAGATATTTTTTTTTTACTTGCAGGAAAAACCTTAGTAAATTAATAGAAATATTTTATGTTGTTTATCCCTGGTGCATCGTGCAATGTGACACATATCAATTCCTATTATCGATTTTGGGCTTAAAGACCGCTTCCCGGTACTCATGAGTGACTGAGTCTTCACTTCGCTATTACTTAGACAGGTTCGTGACCTGACCGATTGATCATCTTCCGACCGAACATCTTTCAATTGTCAGAGATGTACTTTAAATATTATTTAAATAATAATTAACCTAATTATTTTTATTAATTGGTAGGATCGGCTTTGAATATTCCGGAAGTCAAACTGGCTCGCTTGATGCGAATGCATTATTATTTGATCAGACGAAAAGTTGTACGAAAGCCTTTTGGGAACAGCAGCCAGGTGAAATAAAAAGCCTTATATTTTGTTGCCGTCGTTTCGAGAACTAGTCGCACTTATCTTCAGGACAATCAAAATTGTCAGAGTTGTGCAGTACTGAATAATTAAATGTTTATACATGTTCCTAATAGTTCTTAAAATCGATAATAAGTACAATAATAAATTCTTCAATCAAATACCTTACGACTGACACCGCATCTTAATGTGTGATCATCACTTACTATTTAGATGCGGTGTCAGTTGTAAGGTTATTGAATTGATTGATTGAAGAATTGTTTTTTATTACGAATTTTAAGAACTATTAGAAACATACATCAACATGTAATTATTCAGTACCGCATAACCTGTGCCAAACTCTGACAATTTTGCTTGCCCTGAAGATAAGTACTTGAAACGTCTACAACAGAATACAAAGCTTTTTTATTTCATCTGGCTGCTGTTCCTCGGAATGCTCCCGTCCCTATCTTCTGATTAAATATCTACAGCCATTCAACTCAAGAAATTATTATTTGATTATTAATTAAAATACTCTATATTTTGAGATTTTATAAAACAAAACCTACATCTTAGATTTAAGTTCTTTTACTGGTCGAGGCTATATATATGCTGAAAGTCATAGAAAAAAAGTTCTTAAACTTCTATTCAGTAGAAGAGGATTATTTTTTTTTTTTTATAAAATGATTCCTCTTCCGTGATGGACATTTTGATAAGCAAACAACATTCGTTTTGGATGAGGGCCTTCTTCTCTACAATATAAGTTGAAAGCCCTCCCCGAAATGGAGATCCACTTGTGATTGTCCAACTCGCAAATATCGTAGGTTTTTTTGTGTCCGGGAGGAGAAATGTTATTCTTTTTTTTTTTTCTTCTTGCAATAGACTTTTGCAATAGCTGGCAAGCCGTCAGGGGTCGAAGTCCTTGCTCAGGTTGTTACGGCGTCCTTGAGCGTACATTGCGCCCCACGTTAAGCGGTCAGCCGCTCGTTCGCTCTCTCTCTTTCTCTCTCGCTGATGGACATTGGAATATATACATATGTCTTATCATATATTTATTATTACTCCTGTAAATTTAATTCAAATGTAATTAAGATTTAATTTAAACTAAATATCATAAATAATTTGACTTGGGACTTTGTCCTACTTCCGGTTCCGGGATGTTAATTTCTGAGATTAAGAAACATTTTGGTTCTTGTTCTTTGCATTTCTCTATTTGAAAAAATTATTTCTTTTTTTCACTCTATTATTAATTAGACTAATAGAAATTCCCTTGTTTAAATTTCCATTTCCATTAATTTTTAACGAAGGTAATGCATTCTGTCTAAATTTTTGAAATGGTGATTTTCTTTGAAGCCAAAATATCTTCTTGTTTTGAGATTAATACGTAGGAAGAGAGGATGTCAGCTAAACAGGTACAGAACTCTTCTTTGGACGGGTAGCCACAAGCCTTCTGGGAGGAGGGTCTCCGGGACCCCCTTAGTTACGCCCATGACTCTATCTGCTCGATGTCTATACATTGAGATTACCAATATTTTCATAAGAACTGAAGATTATGAAGGCATTATCTAATTAAAGCCGGAATGTTTTCTTATATTGGGATATTCATTTGATAGAGGCTATCCTGTTTAGCTGACATCCTCTCTTCCTACGTATTAATCTCAAAACAAGAAGATATTTTGGCTTCAAAGAAAATCACCATTTAAAAAATGTAGACAAAATGCATTACCTTCGTTAAAAATTATTGGAAATGGAAATTTAAACGTGGGAATTTCTAATTGTCTAATTAATAATAGAGTGAAAAAAAAGAAATAATTTGTTCAAATAGAGAAGTGCAAAGAACAAGAACCAAAATGTTTCTTAATCTCAGAAATTAAAATCCCGGAACCGGAAGCAGGACAAAGTCCCAAGTCAAATTATTTATGATATTTAGTTTAAATTAAATCTTAACTACATTTGAATTAAATTTACAGGAGTATTAATAAATATATGATAAGACATCTATATATTCCAATGACCATCAGCGAGAGTTAGTACCAGTTACTGCTACCATTAAAAGAGATCTGGAACAAAAATTTAATTTGACTTTTATAATATAGGCTACGGTACATTTAGAGGACTCTTGTCCTCATTTTTACAATTTTATTCCTCTATCCACATATAACTTTTGATTTTTTTTGTCGAAATCAATTTAATTTTTTTCAAATCCGAATTTTTATATTTTTATTTTTATTTTCTTGATATTTAACAAATTCAATTGATATATCTACGGTTTAATAGATTTATTTTTAATTTATATAACTCAAGGATTTTTTTTTTCTTTCATATAATAGTAATACTTACCTATATCTTGTTTTTTTAATGGTGTTTTAACTTATAACTTTTTGACATTTGAGAAGGTTATCCTGTTAAATCCGAGAGCAGTTGTTTATTAAATCACAAAAAAAAAACTTCAGTAACGTGTCTATTTATTTCTTTTCATCTGATTTAATTAATAATCTATAAAAGCTCTTTTTTCAATGAAATAGGACAAAACCTTTACTTTCAGATTATAATCATTTAATTGTACCTTCGACTACTTTAAACTTTTTTTTTTATTTCTTTAAAGATAAAACCAAATTTTTTTAATGTCACGAAAAAGTTGTTTTAAGTAGATTGGAAGTAGCTTTTCAAACAATCCATTAAGTGACTTTTCGATCATTGGATGAAACACTCTTCAATATTGTCTTTTAAGATTTTTTAAGCTAAGATATCCTGGAGCGTACTCCGAATATTAGAAATTAAAACTTAAAGGATTTAGATTTAAATTGTTATTTTACTCGTCCTAGGCAAGAAATTTATTGTATTTCAATTGAATTGAATACGATTTAAACTTTCGACCGTTGGTTCTCGTTGAAACATTTTGTAAATTAAAAAATATACAAATTAAACACTAGGTTATTTGTTTCAAAGGTTTTATTAATTAAAAAATTAACACTTGATACGTATTTCGACAATTCCTTGTCATCATCAGAAGTGATTACATTAGAGTGATGTATTAGAATGTAATCACTTCTGATGATACAAGGGTATCGATGCTATCTGTTATTTTTTAATTAGTAAAACCTTTTGAAACAAACTAAGCTCAGGGTATAATGTGTATATTTAATTTTAATTTAGGATACCATTCAGACGAGGTCTAAACGGCCTCAGATGCCGAAAAAGACCTTAATTAAAAAAATAAAAAAAATTTTAATACATAAAATTCATAAATAAAAATTAAAATAATTAATATAATAAAAAATACTTAAATCTCCTGAGGATTATCCTTAAAAATCGGTTTCGATTTAGGG
>JAKCPI010028119.1:0-14698 GCA_023213315.1 Euborellia annulipes | reverse complement strand
TCCATCTAAAACTAATAATTTGAAAAAAAAAAATTAATTTAAAAAAATAATTAAAGACGAAATGAAACAAGACATCTATCGGCCCGAATTATTTATTTTTCCTCTGTCGACGTTTCGGGGACTAAACGTCACCCATCTTCAGGACAAAGGTGTTAAAAAATTATTTTCTCTGCCTCCTTCAGTTGTTAAGTAAGTTAGTATTAAGTATACTAACAGTCTAACATACTTACTGTCCTGAAGATGGGTGACATTTAGTCCCCGAAACGTCGACAGAGGAAAAATAAATAATTCGGGCCGATAGAAGAACTTGTTTCATTTTGTCTTTAATCTGTATTACGGCCTTCCTCCACATTGTCTTTGATGATATTTGGACTAACTACCACCTAATTATTGTTAAATAAATAAATTTTAACCGTTACGCAAATCGGGGATTACTGTGCATCGGGAAAGTTGGAGCCGCATATAATAAATGGTGATAAATTCAGAAAAAAATTGACGTTTGCAGCCAAATTTTCTTTTATTTAGATTTTCGCGACTGACGTTTCAGCATGAGGTCTAGGCCATCTTCACGGCTGGCAATAATCAAAAGTATTTTTAAAAACAGTGACAATGTTGTGCATGTGATCAGCTTACAGCAAAACGTAAAAAGAAAAGGTCTTTCAATGGTGGAGGAGCTGGGATATTTCATCGCGGAGGAGATAGGGTGTTGTGTGCATGGTTGATGAATAATCATTATGCTCTGTTTTTCTAAATTAAAGAGGATTCTCAACAGTGAAATCAAGAAATAAAGTTAAAATTCGTTAAGTGTTTTGTTATGAGTAGAAAAAGAGACTTTTTTTAGTTTGCAGAAGTATATTAAATATCAAGTAGTCAGACAAAATATGGAATGAAGAGGTTGTGTAGGATAGGAGAAAGGAATAGTTTGATGAAAGATGTATCAAAAGATTTGGTAGAAGGGAGGGAGGAGATGAAGTATAGAGATCAATACAGAAAGATAAAGAGATTAGCCGAGAAAAAGCCACCAATATCCCAGCTCCTCCACAATGAAATATCCCAGCTCCTCCACAAGTGTATTTCTTTGTTCAAAGTTTTATTAATGAAATAGAGGCATGGCTTTAAAATTTCAAGCATACTGAACACACACACATAAAGTGAAAGAACGAGAGTTTTAAAAATAATTTCAAGTTAATTTTATTTAAATGTTTTTGTAAAAAATAAAATTACTACCATTAATTGAATATGGTTAGATAACGCCCTCCCTTCTGGGGATGAATGAATGCATTTATCAAAGCCAAAAGAAAAGAAAAAAAAAGAAGGAAATTATTCTCTTTGACCTCTGTGTGTGTGTGTGTGTGTGTGTGTGTGTGTGTGTGTGTGGGGTTGTTTGATAAATTCGCAATTGGAATTAACCGAGATTGGACTCTCGATCTTTCACATTTGTCTTTTTCACTCCATCCATTTGCGTTTGTGGTGTACGAGCGTGTGTATGTCGTGTGTATGTGTGTGCACTATGCTTGAAAATTAAGAAAAATATTTTATTAATAAAGAATTTATCAAATCGGTGGAGGAGCTGGGATATTGCATGGCGGAGGAGCTGGGATATTAAATGGTGTAGAAGCTGGGATGATTGGGAAACAAGATTACACTCTGTACAGAAGTGAAAAAGGTTTTCTAAATTAAAAAAGTTTTAAAAATAATCAGAGACAATTAATTAAAAATTTCGAGTAATATAAATAAATTTTTATTAAATAAAAAAAAATTCTTTTAAAATTAGCCAACTCAAAAATCTAACTGACTGAAAAAAAAACTTCAGGCAGGAATTCTACTTTTAAAAAATTTTTAAAAATTATTTTTAATTTAACGGAAAACAAATCTTTATTCTTCATTCATATAAAAAAGAAAATTAGTTATAAATGTTGGTAATACAAGAAGAAAATGAAAGATTTATTCTCTCTATGGAAAAAAATTTAAAGTGGGTTTAGAGATTTCTAGAGTGGAGGTGCTGGGATTTTAAAGTGGAGCAGCTGGGATCTGTTTATTCTACAAAATCATCATGATTCTTTGTCAAAATTAAATTAATATATTTTTCTTGCCTTGTCTCCCCTCTTTTTGATTTTAGTGACCATATCGATATATCATTTATCCATTTGAAAACTTTTTAAGTTTATATCTGGAACATAAAATGCACAAGTTTCGCTGATATATAGAAATTGGCTGATTTTTTTTTTACAAAAAAAAAAATATTTTAAAACTTTAGCTATAAAAATTCAAATAGTAATTAGACATGTTTTTTTATTTTTTTATATATAATAAGCTTAGAAGAATAAAAAATGGCGTCAGTTTTCTAAACAATGGCCTGTCAACAAACAAAAGGCGATGACAAATAACACGGGGGGCCATTTTTTATTGGCCTTTTATAGAAATTGAAATGGGGTAGGAGGAGGTGAAGATAGAAAATAAAGAAATGGCCTCTTTTGCATATGTTTAAAAAATATAGTTTACAAAAAATATAATATTTTATCTTATTTTTATTGCTTATTGCCTTTTCAGTCGGAGTGCTCTATGGTCAAATTAAACCCCGCAAATGTTCTGTTCGAGATCTACTATAAATCTTTATAGATTGAAGAAAAGTTCCATGAAAATTTGAGAGTTAAAAAGGAAAAATTAAATTTCACAAAAAAAAATTAATTAAAATTTATCTTTTATTAATTGTTAGATTTAGTTAAAAATTAAAATAATTGTTAGATTTAATTATTTAATTTAAAAAAAAAATTTAATATTTAATAATAGAAATACAAATTAAATTCTCTTTAATTAGACAACAATGAATAGACTTGAATATAGTAAATATAGAATTTATTTCTATTGCCAACGTTGAATACAGAAAAATAATATTTTTATGATTTCTTTCTCCATCTTGTGAGGGGCTCAAGGGATCATGTAGTAAGGTTAACCACAAAACTCTCTCAATATTTATTGAAGTAAATAAATAAAAAAAAAGGGGGCAACCCTCGTGGGGAGGTGCAAAAATGCCTGACACGTTTTAAAGAGTTATCAACAACCCTCAGGAGAGAGAAACCCCCTAAGGAATGCTTCCTAAAGGGGGAGAAAATATACGGTATAGATCAAAGAAATTGGCGTAAAATGATATATATAAAAAAAAAAAAAACGAAAAGAATATAGAAAGAGGATTTTTTTAATTTAGGAAATTGCATATATTTAATTGAAATTAAATGTATTTGGCATGTTTCATGTTTGTAACATATTAACTCGGAAACCAGTGGCATCTACTTGACTGAATTGCATTTGTTTTTTTTAATTAATTACACGCTTGTAAATAATTTAATAGAAATTCAAAAACAAAGATCGCCAGTAATTTTAGATTTTAAACAGCCTAGTTGAATTTGGTTTAAAATAAAGAAAAGCACCAGTGTAAAATTCTCTATACATTAAAAAAATCTGACCAGTAGATTCAGATTTAATTTCATTTAAATGACAAATATTAGAAAAATAATATAATTATAACATAATATATATTATCAATTATCGAATAATAATTGCGGGATTTAATTATTTTAATTTTTATTTTTCATGTTTGAAACGCATTATTAACTTAGAAACTACTTGACGTTTTTTCATGGGATTTCTTTTTTTTTCTGCTTGTTTTCGGTTTGATTTTATTTTTGAAGAAAGCTCATTTAGGGCGTCTAAAATTTATTGTAGAAATAATTATAAATAGTCTTTTTTTTTATGTAAATGCAACTTTTGGATCATAAATTATCTCTCTTTAGGTAGACCAATTGAACGGACGACATGATTTGCAGGTTATGTGTATTTATATTTTAAAATTAAAGAGACTTTAAGCTCCCAGAAGTCTTTTTCATGAATAAATCTAAAAAAAAAATTCAAAGAAATATATATAAGCTTCGTACGCCTTCGGTGGGCCGCGCGCTTAGTCAAGACGATAAACTAGCTTGAGAGTAAAATTTTCTATATATTACAAAAAAAATCCCATCAAAATTCGTCTAGTAGTTTCAGAGTAAATAAAGAATTGATATTTATCATAATTAAATCTCACAATTATTATTTTATAATTAATGATATATATTAAATTTTTTTTAATTTTTCTTATTAATTATAAAAGAAAAAAAAAATGAATAATGGAGACAATTTAATTAAATAATTTGTGTGATTAATCATATTAAATTTTTTTTTTTCCACCAAATTTAATTTAAGAAGTTGTTTTCAGGACAACTCACGTGTGGGCGTGTGTTGACGGAGAGCAAAAGGAGGGGGGGAGGAGATTCATCATAATGACGTCAAAAGTTCATCTCTATTTGGGTGAAAAAAAAGGGCGCGTGTTTTTCTTTTCTCTCTCTTTTTTATCAATTTCAAAAAAAATTTAATTTATTTAATTAATTATAGAATAATACTTGTGAGATTTAATGATTTGAATTTTTAATTCTTTAATACGATACAACTCAGAAACTAGTTGACGGATTTTTATGGGGCTTTTTTTTAAATGTAGAGAATTTATCAGAGAACACAGAAGGGGAAAAGTGAAGGGGGTAATTTCCCCATAATCCAATTTTGAATACAACATTTCAAACGAAACGATAATTCCTCTTCAGGAATTCCAGAAATTTTGTAAATCCAATTTACAAGGGCATAGCCTTCATGTCATCGATTTGAACGAAAATTTTTTATGTGTAGAACTTAATGAAAAACAAATTCTGTTAAAGCGAGAGAACGCACATCTCAACTGTTCGTCTAAAAAAAAAAAATGTTAAAGATTTTGTCAGCATGTCTTAACCGGTTGCTAACAATCATTTGCCTAGATTTTTAAATTAACAGATATGCTAACCTTTCATTTACGAAACAAAAGAAAATGGACTTGTGCCACTATGTTTATCAAAGAATGAACGCTACTAACCCATTGCGGCTTTTGTAAATGTTATTGTTAGCAACCGCTTAAGCTGGGAAAATTTTTAACATTTTTTTTAGCAGAACAGTTGAGAAGTGAGTTCTCTCGCTTTAACAGAATTTGTTTTTCATTAAGTTCTACACATAAAAAATTTTTCTTTCAAATCGGTGACATGAATGCTAAGCACTTCCTTTAATATTTTATTTAATTCTAAATTTAATTAATTTAAAAATTTCAAATTAGCTTTTAATTGTATAAATTAATAATTATTATAATCAATTGTTTCTTATAAATTAATTAAACTAATAATTGAGAGATTTAATTATTTCAATTTTTTTTTTTGAAACGTGTAAACTCAGTAACTACTTGACCTATTTTTATGGGTCTTTTTTTATGGACAAAATCTGAGAGAAAATTCCATTTGACTAGGCGTACGGTTCGCTAAAGGCCGGCCAGCCGGCTTCTTCTGATAAAGATGATTTATAAAATAAAATTTATAAACCCCATTTTTCGTTGTTGGTGGATGAATAATTTTTTTTTTCTTTCTCCTCTCTCAGTGGTTGTCATCAAAAACAAGTTTTTTTATTTTTATTTTTATTCGAAAGAATGGAGTGAAATATCCCTGGCTACTTTGTAACTGTCAACACGTGTTTCTTCTAATTAAGGACACGCCTTCGAAGACGAGCTTACTAGCCATTAATAAGAATACAACAACAACAACAACAACATGTAATGTCTGATATAAATTGCAAGCATGGCGGCGATGAAAGCTCAATTTGTCCTTCTTTCTCTGGAATATGAAAAAGGCGTCCCTTATTTTTTTGGAACACGATTTTGGTTGTCAAGCAAGGTCGAACAGTGCTGAATTTCGGATGGGTGATCTTGTTTTTTTTACGCATTTCAACACATATGACGTATATAATACCACAAACCAGTTACTAATCAAAATATCTTCTAAACTATAAATTTTATTGCAATAATTGTTATGTACAAAATTGTTCTATTTGTCATTCTGGACAATTTTTGTTTGAAAAAATTTTTAATATCCCTTACCATTTTCTAATTAAAGACTCAATCGTTAAAATAATGGTAGATTAAAAAAATCAAAATATCTCCTAAACTATAGAATTTAGCGTATTAATTGTCATAGACAAAATTGTTCTATTTATCATTTTTAACAACTTTTGTTTGAAAAAAATTTTCTATCTCTTACCATTTGAAAATTAAAAACTCAGATTCGTTAAAAAAGTGGTAGATTAAAAAAATCAAAATATCTCCCAAACTATAGAATTTAGCGTATTAATTGTCATAGACAAAATTTTTTCGTTTATCATTCTGAACAACTTTTGTTTGAAAGAAAATTTTCTATCTATTACTATTTGATAATTAAAGAATCATAATCGTTAAAAAAAATGGTAGATTAAAAAAATCAAAATATCTCCTAAATTAAAAATTATATCGTAATAATAACCATATACAAAATTGTTCTATTTGTCATTATGAACAACTTTTGTTTAAAAGAATTTTTAAAATCTCTTATCGTATATTAATTACAAACGCTTTAATAATCTCAAAAAAATGATGTTTAAAAAAATTAAATTATCTTCTAAACCTTAAAATTTACTGTAATAATTGTCATAAACAAAATTGTTCAATTTGTCATTCTGAACAATTTTTGTTTGAAAGAAAATTTTATAAATCTTTTCGTTTTCTAAATAGAGACATTTTTTTTTTAAATACTAATATATAACACACAAGTCAAAGAATATTCATATTTAGAGGAAAAAAGAAATAAAGACGTCCTGACAGACTTCTCTCCTTTCGGAGGTCATTAATAACGAGAAGGGGACGTTTCGGTCACCACTCTCCTATTGTGTAGGCCTATATGAGAGCGTTTCCTCGATCGATGCGTTTCCGCGTTGTTGTTGTTGTTGTTGTTATGCAATTCAAAGGAGGAGACAGGGGGAGTGGCTTTAGAGAAAAATAGGTAGACCGCATCTATTGACGAAAAAAAAGCGTCTTTTGTTTGTAAGCGTTTTATATGTGTGCATGGTGGAGGGGTGCCGGGATGGGAGGTAATAAACGAAATTCCATTCCCTCTCTAATATACACAAAAAACTCAGGTAGACTACACATAAACCCCATACAATTATTTTTTAATTTTAAATAAGTTTTTTCAAAAGAAAATCATTCTTTGAGAAATCTAAACTCAGAGATGAAAACTCTATAAAAATCCGTCAAGTAGCTATCGAGTTAATACGTGACAAACGGAATCTTAGTTTGAAATGAATTCGGAAAGCACACTACTGATTTTAAAAAATTCTTTGAAAATCCGTCCACTAGTTTCAAAGTTAATGAATGACAAATGATAAAAATTTGAAAAATAAAACTTAATTATTAATTATCGAATAATAATTGAGAGAAATTAATTATTTTAAATTTTAATGTCACGTTTGTAGCTCATTAACTCGGAAACTACTTGACTTTTTTAAATTAATTTCTCTCTAAAAATAATTTAAAAAAACTTATAGAAATTCAAAATCAAAGATATCTAGTTTTTTTTTTATTTTAAACATCCTAAATAAATTTGCCTTAAAATAAATCCTAGCAGAAAAGCAGCAGTGTAAAATTCTCTATACATAAAAAAATCAATCAAAATCCGTCCAGTAGTTTCAGATTTAATGAGGGACTAACAGATATTTATACAAGTTGAGAAAAAAAAATATTAAATATTATCAATTATCGGTTACTGATTGCGAGATTTAATTATTTTATTTTAATTTTTAATTTAATGTTTGAAACGCATTAACTCAGAAACTACTCGACGTTTTTTCATGGTTTTTTTTTTCAATTTGTAAAGAATTTTTTTTCTGCTTGTTTTCGGGTTGATTTCATTTTTAAGAAATCTCATTTAGGGTGTCTAAAATTAAAGGATAAATTAAATTTAAAGCAAAATTCAAATTAACATTAAAAGTTGATAAATAGTTATTATTATTATATTCATTGAATTTTTAATTTAATTTAATTTATGTAATTTTTTTTTTGAAGGGTTCGTTGAGTTCCCCCCCCCCCTCCTCCCCCGCCCCTCCCGCTGTGCTGTGGAATCCTTTCATCACAGGAGGAGGCCCTACACAAATAAATGTCCAAGTTCATTACAATTAAGATAACAGATAAAACACGGCAGGCAGCGTCTGCTTTCCATCTTGACTGCCTGCCTGCGATGGGCCGACCTTCTCATCTTTGTTTGTCTCCCGCAAACGGATTAACGTATCGGGATGAAATTTCATTAAAGATTTCACTCAATAAACATGATAGGGTGGATTTTTAACGAAAAAAAAGATTAAAATTCAACAAAAAGAAAAGAATCGACAATTAAATCCCATAATTAGTAATTTATAAAAATAAATTTTAATTTATTTAAACAATTAAAAGCTAATTAAAATAATAAATTAAATTTTTTAACCAACAATTAAAAAATAATAAGAAATTTTAATTAAATCTTATAAAAATAAAATTTTAATTATTAAATTTCTAAATAATTGTTAAAAATTAATTAAAGTTTTTAATCTTTATATTTGTGTGGGTTTTAATTAATTTACACCAATTAATTTTGATAGGTGACATAAATGAGACTTTAAAAAATAACGCATGAACTCTGGAACTACTTAACTGATTTGCATCTGTGTTTTTTTTTTTTTTTATTTAATATTAAAAAAATAAATAAATTTTGCTCAGATTTATTTAATTTCAGCTTATCGATGTTTTCGGGGACTGAATTTCAGCCATCTTCAGGACCAACCATTATACAATAGTCGTCTCTCTACTTACAAGGGTTGTTAAAAATTTCCTGGCCTCGAAATCGTCGACATAGAATTTTAGTATATTTTATAATATTCAAAATATTCTGCTTGTCTTTCAGGACCGTTTATGTGCATGTGTGTACATGCGAATGTTACGTCACATGAGAGAATTTTATATAGGCCTACCAAAATCTAATTCTATCTGAAAAAGGCAGAGAAATTTTAACTGCCCTTGTAAGTAGAGAGTCTTTCTAGTTGCTGAGTGTTCATTATGATTGTAAAATAGGTCCTGAAGATGTTTGACGTTTAGTCACCGAAAAGTCGACAAAAAAAAATTAAAATAATTCAGAAGTCTTATTATTTTTTCAACATTCATTTCATTTAAACAAACAAACGAATAAATTATTATTTTAATAATTATTACCAACTTTACAAAATTATATATTTAAGCTATTTTTTTTTCTTTCTATCCTTTTAAGGGATTTAATAACAACAAAAGAATGAATAACGAAACATAACAGAAGAGGGTTAATTAACTAGCGGTCGAGCGCACAAGGATTAACAGTCAAATGAAGGGGAGGGGGGGGGGGGATTAAATTTTTAATCTCTAACGAGGGAGTAAAAAAAAAAGAAATCAAAGGATAAAATTTTTATCGGTTAATTATGTTAATGGTTATGTATTTTATAGGCCTATACTGTATTTAACAACGGGATGTTAAAAATTAAACACCATATATGACTTTTCTCAAAAAAAAAAAAAAAAAAAAAAAAAAAAAAAATCACCACCGAAAAATTATCTAAATATTAAAAGAAAAAACCGTATAAGGCGGGATGGTCACTTGCTAACAGTCAAAAAAATCGTCAAATCGTCTTCAAATTTATGCATTATAAACAAATAAATTATATAAATCCCTCTTGCAGTCAGGAGATTAAATAAAAAAAAATATTTTATTTAATTTTTTTTTTACTTGCCGACGTTTCGGTCGTCTATCACGACCTTCATCAGGGCAAATAATTGCCAACAATACGTGATCTTAGGTATTTTAATGATGATTGAATCCAAGACCCCAAGCAAGTAAATGATAATTTATATACTTACATATAAAAATTAAAAAAAGAAATTGTATATGAATACAGTAAACATTAAAATACCTACAATCGTGTATTGTTGACAATTATTTGCCCTGATGAAGATCGTGATAGATGACCGAAACGTCGGCAAGTAAAAATTAAATAAAAGATTTTTTTTATTTAATCTGGTGGCTGCGAAGTTTCTTCAGCTTCCTGGGTAGTAGGCAGTAGTTTTAGAGTTTTTTTTTTTTTTAATATGAAATTTTCAGGTTGAAATTTTAGTAATTCAGACAAGTTGTCGTTATTTTCTTAGTATTAAGAGAGTAGAGATAGAGAACTTCCTTTTTTTCACCCCTTGGTTTTAATTTCAATAAAATAGAACAACTTATCAAAGAAGGATGAAATCTTAAAAAAAAAGAAACATTAATCAAGATCCCAGCATCCCATGGACCAAATCTCAGCGGGAATCAATCAATACTACTAATAAAAATTAATAAGATCCTGAAAGTTTCAGATTTGTATTGGGGGCTGGTGGTAAAAAAATCTGGTGTGACTGGTCGCACAGAACTCGAACTTTCTCGTACCTTGTGTTTTGTGCGACCAGTCACACCAGATTTTTTTCATTTAAATTGTTTAACTAATATTTTAAAAATACTAATCAAAAACAAAAATAACTAGAGCATAAAATTCTCTTTAAATTAAAAAAAAAAAACCGAGGAAAATCCGTCAGGTAGTTTTAGAGTTAATTAGTAATAAACAGAAAATGGCAAAAAAAATTAAAAATAAATAAAATAAAACTTAATATATATTATCAATTATCGAATAATAATTGTGAGATTTAATTATTTTAATTTTTAATTTCATGTTTTTGTAGCTCATTAACTCAGAAACTACTTGACGTTTTTTCATGGGGCTTTTTTTAATTAGTAGAGAATTTTTTTCTGCTTGTTTTCAAATTGATTTTATTTTAAAGAAACTTCATTTAGGGTGTCTAAAATTAAAGTCGATAAATAGTTATATTATTATTAATTTCAAGTAATAATCCAATTCCTCCACTGCAACTGGGATTTATTCATAAAAAAAAAAAAAATTAATTAATACTCTTACTATATTATGACGTAATCATGTCCATATTTTTTTTACTTTTTCCTTTCAACATTTAATGAATTTTTTTTTTTGTTTAAGCATTTAATCTTTTAAAGCCCCTGAACAAACTTGTTTCAATCTACGTATTAATTCATCATCTTTTTGACGTAGCAGCTCAGTGGCGTATCAATGTGGTAGGTCTCTTGAAAAAAATAATAATAAACATAACCTCAAACCTGTTTATTAAGTTGTAAAATCAAATTAAGAAAGTTTATATTTCTAATATGACTATAATCCAAAATTTAAATATTGTATTAATACTCTTTGATTCGGAAAAAGAACTCGTTTTATGGCTAATTTATCAAAATAAATTAATTAAGTGCCTATTTGTTGATATTATTGCTAATAATCAGATATTGTTGTGATTATTGACAAAAAAAAAAATAAAAGAATCAATTAAAATTTAATAAATATAATTAATTATTAATAATGTGAGATTTTATTATTATAATTTTTATTTATTTTTTTTACTTTAATTCTGAAACTACTTGACGGATTTTGATGGGGTTTTTTCATTTTTTTTTTTTTCATATTTCAGTGCTTAGTTTTATTTTTAGGAAAACTGACCAAGCGCTATACACAACTGAATTTTAACAAACAAATAAAACTATATAGAAAATTCTAAAAATTCAAATATTTTTTGATTCGAAAAAAGAATTCATTTTATGTTAATTTATCAATATAAATTAAATAAATGCCTTTAAAATATTCAATTAATAAAAGACAAAATTAAAATTTATTAAATATAATTAATTATAGATTAATAATTATGAGATTTTATTAAAATTATTATAATTTTTATTTTTCTACTTTAATTCTGAAACTACTTGACGGATTTTGATGTTTTTTTTTTTCATATAGAAGAGAATATTTTTATTCAAAAATATTCAATTTGATTTATTTAAATGTTTTTCAGTGACATCTCCATTCCAATGTTGATTTTTGTTAAATAAAATAATAATTTTTCACATCTTTGTTATTTATATTCTTTGAAAAAGTGAATATGGCTTAATTTGAAATTGGAATAAATTTTGTTATATTAATATTTAAACAAAAAAAAAAAAAGCCACCCGTTTATGAATTAGAGAAGATTTTTAATGAAAAGAACCGAATTTGTTTTATAATAAAAATTACTCTTTTTTTTGTACATTTAAATACTCTTTGACCAAACAACACATATATAATTTCCCTGGAATGTATATTTTTTTATTTTAACGGAGACCTAAGAGATAAGAGGGGGGAATTAACATCAAGGGTCTTTCTTTTAACGAAATATTTTACGTTGTCATTTTATTAACTCTCTCTTTAGACTACTGTTGTAAAATATTTTGATAAAAGATTCTCCTCTCAGCTTTGCTTTGATAGAGATTAAAATTTTAAATTAAATATTTCATCATTTTGATGACGTCGGCGATGACGATGAAATGGAGTGAAAATATTATTAAACAAGAGGGACAAAGAGAGAATTTATTTAATTAATATATCCTTTACTAAATTTTAATAGAAATTTTAAACGGTGGTCAGACCAGCTACACAACCCGCCTTATTTTCTAAAGATAAAAATAAAAATCAAAAATCCTCTTTTAATTCATAAACGGTTGGTTTGTTAAAAAAATTTTTCGTTACAAAATTTATTTAAAATTCAATTTCGAATAATTATTCTATAGAGAAATTTTTTTAATGAATACAAATTACCGAAATATTTAGAAAAGAATAAAAAATTGCAAGAGTAAAGTACCCAAAAAAATCTTTATTTAATTAAACAAAAATATACATTTCATTTAGCCTTAATTGTATGATCGAAATATGAAATTTCAAAATAATCGTGTGAACCGATTTTTATGAAATTAGTAAAAAGTAAATAATTGATAAGAGTGAAGTGTTATTTGATTTTAACTGATTTTAGCCAATAATTTTCGAACGATAATTAACCAGGATTTGGTAAAGTGTTTTTTTAAAATGGGAATTACTAGAAATTCTTTAAATTTGCTTGTAAAAATAAATTTCTCTAAATGAGAAAAAACTTTTTTAGTTTTTGGCAAATAATTCTTAAACTACTATTTCTATCAAAATACACTTTATTATAAAAATTGAAGAGGATTAAATTCTGAATCAAACGAGTACCTACATGATATGGTTTAATTCAGAGGAAATAGCTCAAAATAATTATTAAATAATCCCAATTAAAAATAAATTATTTTGTATTTAAAAAAAAGTTAATAAAATAATAATTGTAGGGCATTTAATTATTTTTCAATTGCTATATAATTCTTTAAAATCGGTTATCCATATAGCAATACAATGGGGCATTTATAACTTCTTTAATATGTATGTAAATCTTTTATCCAGGTACGATTATTGTTAGGAGGGGAGATCTAAGGCCCAGCATCCAAGATCAAGATCAAAGATCTTCCTCTCCGATGTCCATTCCAATTTAATTCAAAATTAAAATTTAATTTTAAACCAGTTTTGATTTGTCATTGATGAATGAAATGAATAACATTTAGAGCCAGTCGCAGGAGAAATGAAAAGGAAATTAAATAAAAAAAAGGATCGCTGCTAAAGAATTCGCTTGGTCATTCGAAAAAAAAGTGGCGGGGACGGGTAAAAAAAAAATGAAAAAAAGAGAGGGATAAAAGAATCATTAATAATCATATTCATTTAATTTTTTGAATTTTTAAATAAATATTTTTAAATATTAAAAAAAAATCAGTCAACTAGTTTCAGAGTTAATTAGAAATAAACAGAAAATAAAACTTAATATATATTATCAATTATTGAATAATAATTGTGAGATTTAATTATTTTAATTTTTTATTTCATTTTTCGTAATGAATAAACTCAGAAACTACTTGACGTTTTTTTATAGTTTTTTTTTTCAATTGTTGACTAATTAAAAAGAATTAATTAATATTTATTTTTAATTTAAATAATAAATAAATAAATATTTAAAACTAAATGATTTAATTGCCATAAATTTTTAAAATTTTTAAATGGCTATTTTCTTTTTTGCATACTAGATAGCGCAGCATTGCTATTCATATATTATTATTTTATAGAAAAAGGCAAACGTCAAAAAAAAGTTTTAAATAAAATCAGTTGACCGAAAGTAATTATTTTTTTTTTACTTATTTTTCATTTTTTCCAATTTCCTAGTAAGATTTTTTTTTCAAATTTCATATTTAAATCAGAAAATTGAAACAAGAAAAAATGTATATTTTCGTTTAATAAAATAATTATTTTAAAGAGTACTTTACTCTTGAAATTTTTCATATTTTCATCAATAATTCGGTTAATTAGATTTTGAGAAAAAATTTATAATTGAAAATTTATTCTAAATTATTTTTTAAATAAATTTTATTATAATAATTTTTTCAAAAAAAACAACCGTTTTTGAATTAGAAAGGATTTTTGATTTTTTTTTAATTAACTAATTTTTTTTTTTTTTTCAAGATTCGCAAATTGCGATAATCGGATCGTGAAGATGGCGTGCTTTAAGTGAGTTAAGAGAAAGAGAGAAAGAGATAGAGAGTGGAAAAGCCTCCGAGCAAAATCAGAACCACAACCACCACCACCACCACCGGGCCAATTAATTGTGATGGAGAATTTAAATTTTAATTACATTTTCATGTAAAACAACCCCACCCCCACCCCCTACCCCCACTTCTCCTCTTCCCCCTCTCAGCTCATCTAATACTAAAATGGAAATGTATTTTCTTCTCTCTCGTGTTGATTTTAAAGAGTTTACATATGTATT
>JAKCPI010028118.1:0-13977 GCA_023213315.1 Euborellia annulipes | reverse complement strand
ATTTGTCATCGTCTTTTGTTTTATGACAAGCCATTGTTTAAAAAACTGGACGCCATTTTTTATTCTTCTAAGCCGTTATTATATATAAAAATAAAAACATAACTAATTTTACTATTTGAATTTTTATAGCTGAAGTTTTAAAATATTTTTTTTTTTGTAAAAAAATCAGCCAATTTCTATATATCAGCGAAACTTGCATCTTATGTTCTAGATATAAACTTAAAAAGTTTTCAAAATGGATAGATGATATATCGATATGGTCACTAAAATCAAAGTGAGGGGAGACAAGGCAAGAAAAATATATTAATTTAATTTTGACAAAGAATCATCATGATTTTGTAGAATAAACAGATCCCAGCTGCTCCACTTTAAAATCCCAGCACCTCCACTCTAGAAATCTCTAAACACACTTTAAATTTTTTCCATAGAGAGAATAAATCTTTCATTTTCTTCTTGTATTAGCAACATTTATAACTAATTTTCTTTTTTATATGAATGAAGAAAGAATAAAGAATTGTTTCCTCGTTAAATTAATTTAAAAAAAATTAATTTTTAAAAATTTTGTAGAAGTTGAATTCCTGCCTGATGTTTTTTTTTCACACAGTGAGTTGGCTAATTTTCAAAGAATTTATTTTTATTTAATAAAAATTTATTTATATTACTCGAAATTTTTAATTAATTGCCTCTGATTATTTTTAAAACCTTTTTAATTTAGAAAACCTTTTTTACTTCTGTACAGAGTATAATCTTGTTTCCAAACCATCCCAGCTTCTACCCATTCAATATCCCAGATTCTCCACCATGCAATACCCCAGCTCCAAAAACCCTATCCACCCGATCCCCCCTATCTGATAAATTCTTTATTAATAAAATAAAAAGTATTTTTTCTTAATTTTCAAGCATAGTGCACACACAATTCACACGCTCGTACACCACAAACGCAAATGGATGGAGTGAAAAAGACAAATGTGAAAGATCGAGAGTCCAATCTCGGTTAATTCCAATTGCGAATTTATCAAACAACCCACACACACACACAGAGGTCAAAGAGAATAATTTCCTTCTTTTTTTCTTTTCTTTTGGCTTTGATAAATGCATTCATTCATCCCCAGAAAGGAGGGCGTTATCTAACCATATTCAATTAATGGTAGTAATTTTATTTTTTACAAAAACATTGAAATAAAATTAGCTTAAATACTGAAATTATTTTTAAATGATTTTTTTTTATTGCTATAAAAAGGTTATATTAGAATTCTGTTTCGTGAAATTGGATACTCGTTCTTTCACTTTGTGTGTGCGTGTGTTCAGTATGCTTAAAAATTTAAAGCAATGCCACTTATTTCATTAATAAAACTTTGCACAAAGAAATACACTTGTGGAGGAGCTGGGATATTTCATTGTGGAGGAGCTGGGATATTGGTGGCTTTTTCTCGGCTAATCTCTTTATTCTTTCTGTATCGATCTCTATACTTCAAATGCATCTCCTCCCTCCCTTCTTTCGATACATCTTTCATCAAACAATTCCTTTCTCCTATCCTATACTCCTTAATAAAACCTCTTAATTCCATATTTTTTCAAACTACGTGATAATTAATATACTTCTGCAAACTAAAAAAAAGTCTCTTTTTCTACTCATAACAAAACACTCAACGAATTTTATCTTTATTTCTTTATCTTACTTTAATTTAGAAAAACAGAGTATAATAATTGTTCATCAAACATGCATACAACACCCTATCTCCTCCGTGATGAAATATCCCAGCTCCTCCACCATTGAAAGACGATTTCTTTTCGATTATTTCTTGACGTTTTGCTGTAAGCTGATCACATGCACAACATTGTCACTGTTTTTAAAAATACTTTTGATTATTACCAGCCGTGAAGATGGCCTAGACCTCATGCTGAAACGTCAGTCGCGAAAATCTAAATAAAAAAAGTTTTGGCTGCAAACGTCGGTATTTTTCTGACTCCATCACCATTTATATGCGGCTCCAACTTTCCCGATGCACAGTAATCGCCGATTTGTGTAACGGTTAAAATTTATTTATTTAACAATAATTAGGTGGTAGTTAGTCTAAATATCATCAAAGACAATGTGGAGGAAGGCCGTAATACAGATTAAAGACAA
Source organism: Euborellia annulipes (assembly GCA_023213315.1). Taxonomy (NCBI): domain Eukaryota; kingdom Metazoa; phylum Arthropoda; class Insecta; order Dermaptera; family Anisolabididae; genus Euborellia; species Euborellia annulipes. Next base: position 11,849 of record JAKCPI010028118.1, on the reverse strand, counting down.
AATGAAACAAGACTTCTATCGGCCCGAATTATTTATTTTTCCTCTGTCGACGTTTCGGGGACTAAATGTCCACCCATCTTCAGGACAGTAAGTATGTTAGACTGTTAGTATACTTAATACTAACTTACTTAACAACTGAAGGAGGCAAGAGAAAAGAATTTTTTAACACCTTTGTCCTGAAGATGGGTGACGTTTAGTCCCCGAAACGTCGACAGAGGAAAAATAAATAATTCGGGCCGATAGATGTCTTGTTCCATTTCGTCTTTAATTATTTTTTTAAATTAAATTTTTTTTTTTTTCAAATTATTAGTTTTAGATGGAAAAATTAATCTTAAAAAAAATTCATCCTTGTAAAATTCTCTTCATATTAAAAAAAAAAAAACGAAAATCGGTTAAATAGATACAGAGTTATATAAAGAAATATAAAGAATTTAAAAGTAAAATTAAAACACGCAAATATTATTCTATAATTAATGATATATAATTATAAAACAATTTCTATCGAATTTTAATCTCTAAATTTCTTATTTTTAAAGCAATGGAAGACCATACAGCTAGTGGATTGAATAAAATTCCACTTTGTCCGATAATAAAAATAATTTTTTTTTTTTTTTAAACTTTCTGATATAAAATTTATAACGGCGATCATAACGAATAATTGGAAATCAAAGAAGGAATTTCTTCGCTCGTTAGGTGTTGAAAGGAACGGTTGACAACAGGGGGGGGGGGGGGGGGGGGGGGGAAGTGACCACAAACAAACCAACCAGCCACAGCTACTAAATTCCCCTCTCTTTTTTTTATTTCTTCTTCCTCTTATGGAGACAATTCGAACAATGTTTAGAATGTTAACGATTTCCAATAACCTGGAATTTATTCACACTTTTTTTTGTTTTGTTTGTTTGTTAATTAACATAATTTTTACTTTTTTAACTTTGCACATCAACCGTAAGTTTGTTTAGGTAAAGTTAATGTAATCGTAAAAAAAATAAAGGGTCGGACTAAGCCGAGCGCACAACTTTGCTCACCCACTATTCAAGAAAAAAATATTTGTTCCCCCCCCTAGAGCCCTCCCCTAATGACCCGATGTTTACATACACCCAATCTAAATCTCAGTAACAAATCCAAGCCCCTAACACATCCAGTATTATGTAAACATTGGTTTTGATGATAGTGACTAACTTCATAGAAGTAGCGGGAAAATTTGAATCTAACTTCACAGAAATGCCAACAGATGGCGCTGACGTTGCTGTATATAAAAAGGGCACGTAACGGACATGACAGTTGGTTCACTTGAGTCGGAGCAAGTGCACAGTACTTGTTAACGACTGCAGAATAAGCAGTTGAAACGTTCGTTTTTATATATTTTTAATAAATATTTAATACAAAAATGTGGTCTATGATTAAAAATTCTCCTAATAACAATATGAAATTAAGCTAAGTTTTGTCTTTCGAGTATTAATACTTTATTGAGGTATAATACTTTTTTCCCAATTTTATCAAAAGAAAAAACCACCGAGCTCCATCCCTGCACTAATTTCTATTTGAGTATTACCAACTTAAGTTTAGGCTAATCGTTTCTTCCTTCTTAATGATTGATGTAAAAAGAAAACGAAATAATAGAATCTCATTTATTTAAAAAAAAAAAAAATTGACATTTGTATTAGAAAAAAAAAAAACAATCATAAGAGATCTAGAAGGCAATCTATCACTCTTAATTAAAAGAATATAAATAAATTACCCACTGCTTTGTTGTTGTTTATATTCTCATTAAGGGAAGATATCGCCGTAAGGAATAATCTGGTGTGACTGGCACACAACTTTCTCTTACCTTTGGTAATGTGTTCTGTGGATCTAACCAATCCCCGGATCCCCCACCTGGTTCCAAGATATCCAATCAGCAATAAGAAGATCCCAGTCTGCGAATTAACCCCACCAGATCTCCATCCCATCTCTTCCCCTTTAATATGACCCCCTCACCATGCTGTTCCTGTTCAGAAATAGCCTCCCCAGAACATCCCCCCGACTTCAATTTCTAAAGAAAATACAACCTCAATCCCGATCTCCTCCAACATATTAAATTAATATCATATCTGTCTGCAGTAGTCTAAAAACACCTAGGGACTAACTGTACCACCCAAAATAGCCATATAACAGCGTAAACCTTCTTTTAGTAGATATATGGACCGTTTATTTTGAAAGTGGTGTAAGTCCATTTAAAAAAAATTAATGAGATATCTCATAATTTATGCTTAAAATTAAGGTAAATTTTCTAAAAAAAGAGAAAATATACAGGGAAAATGCTCTTCGACAAGTACCTTTAGGATAATAAAATAAAAAAAAGGTGTTCTGTGCTTGTCACACCAGATTTTTGAGAAAATCGAAAAAAAAAAACTGAAAAAATACATCAGTAAACTTTTAGTACTCTTTGGACGAATTTGTTCAAAAGCTTATTTTCACCCCTTGGTGCTTGGGGGGGGGGTGAGATAGTTTTTTCACAAACATTTGTGGGACCCTCCTTTTTGGACTTAGGATACCTCAAAACGTGTATATCCATCAAAATCTCGACATCGTTTTTTTTGACATGTCGCAATACTTTCTCTATATATTTCATATATAGGGCAAGACAAAGTAAAAATATGGTGTGATTAACGCACAGCACGCAATTTTGTGTCGAGTTTCCCATAGCACCTTAGTTCCAAACTTGACCACCTGGCGCTGAGTTTCCTTTGGTGGGCCCGAGCTAAATTTTGTCTAAATCAAGCCGTTTACCATTCCTCCAAGAACTTAAATTTCAAATTTCATCGCATTTGGATTAGTGGTGCCAGAGATATTTAACTTATAAAATCACCCCATAAAAATTCGTCAAATAGTTTCAGAATAAATTTTCTACTAATTGGTCTTGTAGACATTATTAAATTAAATACATTGTAAGTAATTATTGATATAAATTGGTAAGAAAATTAAAAAAAAAAAAATTAAATTGTTTAAATCTCACAATTATTATTCGATAATTATTAATATAAATATTAAATTTTAACAAATAATTTATTCGGCAACTTTTTTTTCTTTCTTTCTCTGGCAAACCCATTTAAGCAGCAGCAGCAGCACACAATGTTCAATATTGCTTCTCGCTTATGATTACGATTATGCAAAACAGCAAAACTTTTCTCTCCCCCTACTACTACCACTACTCTTTTTTAAATCTTAAAAGGATAAAGCAAGAGAGGGAGAAATTATAGATGGCGTAGTCGTCGCGACAAATTATATATTTTTATCGGAATCTCTTCTAAAAAAAAAATATATAGTTATGTGTATTTGGTCCTTTAACTCCGTCGTTTTCTTTGTCTCTATGCCAAAAAGGGGAAAGGGTGTTACCAACGTTTTTTTTTTTTTTTAATAATTCCACCAGACGGTTCATATTTTTGTATTTCTAAATTACTTTTCTTTTTAAAAGTACTTTTTTGAAATTTCAGAATTAAAATTAAATTTCAGATAATAGTACTCAGTATAGATAGGGACTAGGTGCAAGGCCCACTGAAGGCGAAGCCATAAGGCTTATTATTATTCCAATTCAGTGCCTCCTTTAGAATTTGTTTACATTAATAGAATATATAAATGCAAAGAATACAGAACTTTTTCTATGGGAGGGGGTAAAGGGGTGATTACCCTCCCCCCTGAAATTTGAGAAAAATATTTTTTTTTTTTGAAAAAAAATTTATTTTTAATATAAAATTTTGAAAATTAATTCACTAAATGAATTTTTGAAGTTCACTTGTATCTGGATTCAGATAAATTGAATGAATTATAATAAAAAATTTTCAAGAATTTTTAACCATGGTTTGCGCAAATTTCTGTTTCGGTCACCATTTGCGACCAACATCAGGCCTAAAAAATTAAGATACATACATTTAAAGAACTTAAGGTCTAAAAACAAAATCAATCTGACCTTAAAAATTACAATCTCTCAATTTGTTATTCAAAATATATTTAAGATAAAAGAATTATGGTAAGAAATTGTAAGATTGTAATTTAAGATCAGATTGATTTTGTTTTTAAGCCTTAAGTTCTTTAAATGTATGTATCTTAATTTTTAGGCCTGATGATGGTCACAAATGGTGACCGAAACTGAGAAATTTGCGCAAAATTAAAATTCCTGAAAAATAAAAAAAAAAAAATTTTATTCTAATTCATTCAATTCATCTGAATCCAGATACAAGTAAACTTCAAAATTCATTTAGTGAGTTATATAATCTTGTACATCCTCAATAATACTTTAAAATTTGATTTGTATATATATATTCTGACAAACAAGTATAGAATGAACCTTTAAATTACCGAAATTAAGAAAAAATGTGCGACCAGTCACACCAGATCTACCCCCCCCCCCCCCCGAGAAACTCCTCTGGACCCGCTCTTGTAGGGGGGGAAAATTGTAACTTCAGCAATCAATATCTCAATATTCACAGCGACGTTTCGGTCATCTTCATGGCTAGGGTGATGACTGACAACAGTGATGTGGGTTTAAATAATGAAAAGAACATAACTACGGTGTCTTTTATTCAATCTATCCTACTTGATATAAATTAAATTATTCGCCTCATTACCCATGCAATTGTAAAATTAAATTGAGAAATGAATTGACTGTCATTGAGTCGAAAAAGACATTAAACATTTTTTAAACCGGTTAATACATGCACAATATTCATCAAATAGGTAGAAATAATAAGCAAAGCAGTTTATATTGTCAAACCAGGACCGACGTTTCGGTCACATATGTGGGACCATCTTCAGTGCTAGGTGCAAGCACAATAATAATACAGAAAATTGTGTAGCAATCTGAAACATATATTTTTTGTGGTTGTAGTGTTTTAATTTTACTATGAATTTGAACTTTTATTTGATCGCCACAAATTTTTTCGTTCCTCTATCAGCATGTCGCGTTACAAGCCGTGACGTCAAAGCCCCGTGGCTCTACAAGTTAAGACGTCACAAGCCGTGACGACAAAAATAGTAAAGTTGAAATTTAATATATATGACGAATTATAACAAAATAAATGTGAGATTTAATTATTCAATTTTTATTTAATTTAATTAATAGAGCATTAAAAATTTAAATAAATCTCACAATTATTATTCTATAATTATTAGTATAAATTTAAATTTTAACCTTAGTGTAAGTATTGATTTAATTGGTCCGACTGGATGGAGGGTGCATTAGCCCGCCGCCTCCCCCCCCCCCCCCCCCCTGGTCTGTCCAGCCAGCCAGTCGTAAATCCCGGCTAGTTAAGGTCCTGGTCTTGTGTGCGTTGCGTTCTGGGGGGGGATTTATCGCTCGTTCGTTCGTTCGTTCGCTCTCTGTCCTTTTCTCTCAACAGAAAAGCCACTCACTAAATTCTAAGACTTCTTCTTGTCTTTCCCTTGCTATTCAATTGGCGGTTGTTCAATTAGAATTCACTAACAAACAACAACAACAACAACAATTCCTTCTTTATCATCATTTTAATGGAGACATATGTATTTTTCTTAAAAGTTTTATTTTTATAAATTTAAATATTAAACATAATATAATTTAAAATAGCTGTATTTTTTTTTTTAGTTCTAAAGAAGTTTTTTTCGAAAAAAAAAAAAAAAAAAATCAAAATCCGTTAAGTAGTTTCGAAAAATATAAAAGTAAAGTTAAAAAGTTCTTAATTATTTTATTTAGTTTTATCACTAAATGTGTTTTTATTTAAAATAGCACATAGCCTAAAACCATCCCCGTAAAATTCTCTATTCAATAAAAAAAATCCCATGAAAAACCGACCAGTAGTTTCGGAGTTAATACGAAATTAAAAAATAAATCTCATAATTATTATTTTATAATTAATTATATTTATATTAAATTTTAATTAAATTTAATTAAATCTTTTATTTATTTAAAAATTACATTTTAATTATTTGAAAATTTCCAATTAAAAAATTTCTTTATTTGAAGAGAACTTTGAAAGTATTTAACCGATTTTTATGGGATTTTTTTCTATGGATAGGAAATTTTACAGAGATAATTTTTGATGGATGAATAAACGTTAAATTAATTAAATTTATTTTCTGATTCTCATCGAAAAGAGATAGAGAAATTTATTAACCTCTCTCTTTCTCTCTCCCCCACTCTGTGATATTCAATTCCGATGGCCTGGCATTTATAAATATTTTTTTTTTTTCTTTTTGGTAGGCGAAAACTTTTTGCCCCTTTCTTTGCCTTAACGAACTTTGAAATGACCCGACAGATAATGACTAGAAATATTTGTCCGTTTGTTCATTCATTTATCATCAACTAGCTGTATAACACGCCTTCGGGCGGACTAGCAATTTTAAAAATTCAATTTAGTATTTAATTAAATTAAAATTTTGTGGGATTTAATTAAGGTTGAAAAAAAAAACACTGCGTATGTTGTTTGTACTCAAAATATCTTCTTAACTAATGGTGTCATAATGATGTAATTTTATATTTAAACTTAACCTATCACCTATAAGTGACAGTCAAATTTTGACTGAAATCTGACAACCAATAATGTCGCATTACTTATGTCATTTTTTAGATTTTTTTAAATTTTCTCAAAATCGGATTGGATAATTTTTGTCAAACTCTAAGGCCCAATGCACACGGTGCAACTCAAAAGAAACTCGTTGCAAACATATATCGTCAACTAGTTTGTTTTCAGTTTGATTGTGTGTATTTGAATGGGACACTGCACACGGTGCAACTCTATGACAAAAGTTTGCAACGCGTTGGCGACGCAACACCAATGCAACTGACCGTGTCGACTTGAAAGCAACTTATGTTGCAAACTCAAATCGAACTGGCGGTAAAATACAAAATGTATTTATATAATTATTTATTAATTTCAAAACCCCGAAAGGGGATTTGAATTTAATATTACATACGTGATGTATATAGGTCTAATATCTTAAATATTATATATAGCCTATAAATATAATTGCTTATTTAAAAATTTATTTATTTAATAGCCTATTCTGATATTTTTCATCTTTTTTTTATTAAATAATTTCCAATAAATCTAACCATAAACTAAATTAATTACATTTTTACAAATACATAATATTTCTATAATTTTCTCTGGAATTTGAAAAAATAAATTTAGTTTAATACCAGCCTTTGGGCCTTTGAAATGACTCATTAAACATTGCTTTCCAATTGAATGATATTTTATTCTTCCCTGTAAATTTATTTCAAAATAAACTTAAGAAATCTAATTATAGTTATTTTAATAAATATTTTTACTAAATTTTAAGTAAAAAATATTTCTTAATTAAATATTTTAAAAACTATATTTTAATAATTAAAAAATATTCGAAATTCATTTGTCTTGACTACATATATTTCCTTCAATTTTTAATAAAAAATATTAGTTATTTCAATATTAATAATATTTTATATTATTATTACTTAAATAAACCCTTAAATTGCCAAAAATATCTTTATTAAGTAACCGAGCAAACAGCTGATTGAAAACGTCGGCCATTTTGGGTGCAACTTGAGTTGCGTCCATGTGCGGACATCCATGCAATATCTGTTTGAAACGCGACTAGTTGACGATATATGTTTGCAATGAGTTTCTTTTTCAGTTGCACCGTGTGCATTGGGCCTAAATCTCACTTATATTATTAAATATAGATGAAATGTATATTTTGAAATTAATATGCGAAGCCCTTAAAGGGTAGTTTATTCTTGTAGTTTTTTAATTTTTTGTCCATAATTTTGTTAATTATATTTTTAGAGGAAAGTTTTATATAAAAAAATTGTTCTAAATTTAATTTCCCAGAACTTTTGTTATGTGCATTTTTTCAAAAAAAAAACTCACCTTTTTAAGATATGATGATTTTTTTGTTAAAAACGACTTAATTTAAAAAAAAATGTCATTACCTAATCACAGGTCAATCTATAGTAATAATTAATTAACTTTTTTATTGTAGGCTTTGTAGTGTTTTTTTAATGTCATTGTTGCAGAAATGTCTAAAACTTGTTCATCTCTCTCTGGCTTTAAATTCATAGAGATAACTAACCTCAACTCGCTTGAGAGAATTTTTATTTCCTTCTCTTCTTCTTTCTTAATAGCCTCTCCTCTTGATCTTTCCTTTTTATCTCTTGTTACTCTTCAAATATATTTAATCTAATGAATAATAATAAAAAAATATATGAGAAAATTTTTTTTTTAGTTTCTGGCAAATATCTTCTGAAGTACGACTTGTATCAAAATGTTTTTAATTGGATAAATTGTAGAGGATTAAATTCTGTGTTAAAAGAGTACCTACATGCCAGGGTTTGGATGAGGGGAAATTATTAAAATAAATCATTAAATAATGCCATTTTTTTAGAAAAATTTTTAAATTATTTAATTTAGAAATAAAAGAAATATGTCAAATTTATTTTTGAAATATCATATTTCATTAGCTATAGAATAATAATAGTGAGAATTATTATATTTGTAACGTAAGAAGTCAGAAACTACATGACAGAAAAAATTTTCTTACTTTTTTTAGTTTCTGGCAAATATCTTCTAAATAACGCTTTTTATCAAAATGTTTTTTATTGGATAAATTGTAGAAGATTAAATTCTGTGTTAAACGAGTACCTACATGCCAGGGTTTGGATGAGAGGAAATTATTAAAATAAATCATTAAATAATGCCATTTTTTTTTTTTAGAAAAATCTTAAATTTATTTAATTTGGAAATAAAAGAAATTTATTTTTGAAATATATTTCATTAAATATAGAATAAAAATAGAATTATTATTATGATTGTAACATAAGAACTCATAAACTACTTGACGGATTTTCTCCGAGTTTTTTTTCTTAATCGTGTAAAGAATTTTTAGTTGTTTAGTTACTCGCTGAATTTAAAGAAATAGTTGACTACAAAATGCTCAAAAATTAATATTTTTTTGGCGATTTTTTCTTGTAAAAAAAAAAAAAAAAAAAAAAAAAAACCATATTGAAAGATGATTGAGTGTTGAAAAAAAAAAAAAAAACTAAAATTACGAACAAGAACGAAAGGGTCAACTTTTATGTTTGTCCAACCCTAAGAAGAAAAAAAGACCCTTAAAAAAAAATACGATTTTTCACCCCCCCCTCCCAAAAAAAAAAAAAAAAACGAAGAGAAAAGTTTCTCTCTAGTCGTCGAATATAAATAACGTCACTAACAGAGGAGGGGGAGGGAGGGAGGGAGGTCACTGGGTCCAGATGACGGCAAAAATGGAATCGTAAAATCCACCCACGCACACAAACTAAGTATATTTACCTCTCCAGAAAGAGAGAGAGAAATATTTACCCTCACTCCACTTTTTTTCTCTCTTTATATAGAGTTATATGTAGATCTACTGACATTCGTTAAAGGCAAATAATAAACAATTGAATTAGCTACTTTCAGAGATTTATTTATTGTTTGATTATGAATCTCAAATGTTGTTTAAAAAAAAAAAAAAATTTATTTTTGTCTTTATTTTAGTCAATTTAATAAATAAAAGAAAATTTCTGAATATTTTAAAGAAATAAAATTTAAAAACTAGCTACATGACCTGACTTTAGTTTCATTATTTTTATTATAATTAACGTCGATAAATTAAATTTTTCTTAGTTCTATCTAGTAGTACTGCTAAAATTTAATATAATTAATATTTAAAAAAAATCCATGTAAATTCGTCAAGTACTTTCGGAGATAAAAGAAAAAAATTAAATTTCACAAAAATTTACTAAATAATTTTATATTATTTCAAAGGGTAACAAGCTACAACTAACACAAAATTTTCGTAATTAAAAAAAAAAAAAAAAACACCCCATAAAAATCCGTTAAGTAGTTTCCAAGTTAAAATGTGTGAATTAAAAATTGAGTTAATTAAACAATATTTAAAAATTATTTAAAGATTTTACTAATAATAATAATATAATAAATTAAATAATTAAAGATTAATAATTAAATCAATTTTTGATTCTCCCATTAACTCGGAAACAACTTGACGAATTTTGATGTGTTTTTTTTTTTTCAAAAACTAGATAATTTTTACAGTAAGAGTTTTATTTTTGGGAAAATACATGTCTAGAGCTTTTTTTTTTTTAAACAATTAAAATTAGTTAAATTTTTAAAGTTTAATTACCGAAGTTCTACATTTACATATTTGAATATTAATTATATAGTAATAAAGTGAGCAACGTTATAAGCTCTCTATTCATAAATAGAGTAGAGAGAGAGAAACTAGTTTAATTTGGATGCTTAACTAATTTCAATGGGAGGAGGGGAGGGGAGGGGGGGAGTTAATATTAAATAACGCTCTATCTAATTGAGTATTTTGAAATGATTTATTTCTTAACATAGAAGAAAAAATTTTAAAATCTTCTGATATATACGAGTATAATTATATAAATTAACCAAAATTAACTGGTACTTTATTTGAAGCCTGAAAAATTTATTTCGCTTTATCTCAAAAACTATTGAAAAGATTTTAGCGAAAATCAATACTTAAGAGTTTAACAAGATTTTTTAAAACTTACCATAAAATTTTTTTTTAATTATCCAAAATTAACTGGTACTTTATTTGAAGCCTGGAAAATATATTTCGCTTTATATCAAAAATTATTGAAAGGATTTTAGCGAAAATCAATACTTAAGAGTGTAACAAGATTTTTTAAAACATACCATAAATTTTTTTTTAATTATCCAAAATTAACTGATACTTTATTTGAGGCCTGAAAAATAAAATTTTGATTTTTAATCAAAAATTATTAACGGAATTTCACTGAAAATATTTTATTTATTGACGCCTGTTGAAAAGAAAAAGAGACAGACATACAAAGAACTGAAGGACTGCCTGTCCCAGCTCGGGCAGCTCGTGGTCGCCATCCACGTACCCACAAGAAGTGAGTCCCTGAGCGAAATTGTTTGATATGTTTACAAAATTTCATTCCAAAAGGGTCATTGGTTTAAGAGAAAATAATTATTTTGATTATTTATTTTAAATAAAAATAAAATTAATAAATAAATGAGTTTAGAATTTCAATAAAATTCAATTTTTGCTTTAACTGGTAAATCAATTTTGAGGGAGAGAAGGAGAAAGAGAAAAAAATTTAATTTATCATCAGCACTATCTGATGACGTTATGGCAGCACGACGATAAAATAAATAAATAAATATAAAAGACAAGTTTTATCGGGAAGAATAAGAAACCTCTCCCTAGGGATTGAACTAACATCACTTTATCCATTTTGATAAAAAACATGAAATCAATTTTTTTTTCCTTCTTTGAGATAGAGCCAGCCACTACATTCACTAGAAGAAATTTCTCTATGCAATGAAAAAAATTCGGTGGAATAGTTTTGGAGTTTTCTTGTAATAAACTAATAAATCATCCTATTAATCGTAGTAATTAAAATTGTTATCTCTTGCTACTTTTCAAATCTATATAATAATAAAAAAATAACGAATCTCTAAGCGCCTGTTGATTCGTTCCTACATTCATATGCTCTTTTCTTTAATTTTTTAACTTATCTTATTAAAATGACCCAATTTGCGCACATCCTGAATATATTTCTATTAGACTTTCATTTACTATTTTTCAATCTTTTGTCTCGTTTTTTCTAAAAAGGGACATTTATACGATTTTTTCTATTGTTTACTTTTCGAAACTTTGTTGATTTTTCTGTCATTTACGGTCTCTAAGGACCTATTAATTCTTTTCCGTATTTTCTATTTTCTGTATTAAAATTTACCAATTTATTTTTATTAATATGATTTATTTTTTTAATTTATTGTTTCATTGATACTTTTTACTTCTGTGTACTAATTTTTTCTAAAAAA
>JAKCPI010028117.1:0-11434 GCA_023213315.1 Euborellia annulipes | reverse complement strand
ACCTAGGCGTATGGCTGGACCAAAACCTCAATTGGAGGACTCACTGCCTGAAGAGACGGGTCCTCGGAAGGGCTTCTACGAGAATGCTGCATCCCCTCCTTAGACAAAGAAGCCCTCTCGATATTGACTCAAAACTCCTTCTGCACCGTGCCATCAATCGGCCCATCCTCACATATGGCTCGATTGCATGGCACACCGCGGCAAGGAGCAATATCGAGAAAATCCTCGCTGCAGACCGGAAAGCCCTAAGAGTAATCGCCGCGCCGCCGAGGGAAGCTCACTTCACCAACGAAGAAGTCCTAATCGGCCTGGTAATCGACAGCCTCGCCGAAGTCATCGAGAACCTCAACATCAGCTTCACCGCAAGAATGAAGAGCCACCAGGAAGACGTCATCAAGAAGATCGCCGAAGACGCCGATGCAAAGCCATACGGCAAACGTCACACCGGAAGGATCAAAGATCCCTACGGTATGACCTCTCATTAACCCCCCCCCCCCCCACCCTCCACCTTTCCTTTCCCAAAAATTCCCTCCAACACCGCCGCAAAGGGGTTTTTCAAAAAAATTTTCCCCTTCTCTCTCTTTCTCTTACAGCTTCACACAAAACACCCTCCATGCACTTTGGCGGTCAAAGCGATTAGCGCTGAAACCGCTCACACACTTATAATTGTAATACGTAGGACAGTTTATCTGTGATATCCCCCCTAGTTGCAGGGCGATCGCCCCCCCCCCCCCCCCCCCCGAGAAGAAATTCAAAAAGTTATAAAAACTAGTAATCTAAAGAAATTATGATTTCCGCTCTTTAATTTCAATTGAATTGTTACCAATCAATTTAAATAAATAGGAAAGGGGTCTAAATGGCCATAGATGCCGACAAAGTCCTTGAATAAAAAAAAAATAAAAAAAATAACCCCCCCCCCCCCCCGACAAAATTGCATTAATCCGCCCCTGCCTAGTTGTAAGATAGTCCATTGTAGTTAATTATAAGGCTTGTAATATTGTTTATTTTATTGTACATTGTAATAATTATTGTCAAATAAACGTTTTTCGAATCGAATCGAAATTGGCCCGGCAAGATCCGGATCCTTATTCTGGGAGCTATTCTTAGCCCAAATCCATTGACAGAATTCGGTCCTCTCATTTTGGATACTCAACTCCCCCTCCAGCGCCCGTTCTATTTCCTATTGTGTTTTATTTCAATTTTTTTTTTGTTTTTTGACAAAAGTGCTTATTTCATTTAAAGGCCTAATGATTTTTTTTTATTTACCCTTCTTGTTGAATCTGCCGTTGCTTGTAATATATTATCTGAATAAAATATTACTATTTTTGTATATTTATCAGGGAAAATTACTTAATTTAATTTTGCTGGAATATCATTTTTTTTTATATTTAAAAATGTAAATAATATCTAAATGTTAATATTAATAAAATAACAAAACAAAAAAACAAAAAAATCATTTTTTCCCCAAAAACTGGTCTATAACTATATTGTAACCAAATTTTAGACATAAAAGCGAATAAATTTACACAGTAATTTGTCGAATAAACAAGATATCCATTTGACCGACTGCTTACAATTATTTTGCTTTTTATTAATTGTATGTATATTTCAAAGAGCGCGCGTGGATTATGAAAAAATAGTATTTTTCTCTGCAAATCAAAGAAATCCAAGCGAACAAGTAAGGATATGTTTTGCCAGGTATAATTAATATAATATTTATTGTTATTTTATTATAATTATTTTTTTGTAATGTAAATGGTATTTTAACGAGGTGCCTGTCATAGAGAGCAAAGATGAATATTGGGAGAAGTGAATTTCATGAGTAACGTTTGCAACGCTCTCAAGCGGAGAAACCTTGAACTAGAGTTGCTTCAAAAAAGCTTTTTTAGTCCAATTTCATTCTGGACTTTCCAGCTAATTAATTAAAGGCAAAAAATTAATTATTTTTTAACACAATGATTACTAATTTAATTATCTACAAGATATAGAGCTCCTTTTTTTAAAATATCTTTTATTTAATGCGATTAATCTAAAAAAAATTTTTTTTTTTCGAAAATCAAAAAAAGGGCTTCTACAACTTGTAGATATTTTAAATAGCTTTAATTTAAAAAAAATTTGAGGTCGATAGCTTCAAAATTGTGGCCGCTGGAAAGTCCCAAAGTTAGCACCTCGAGACGCGCACCTTAAGGGATAAATAAAACAATGATTTAATAAAATAATCTTTATTGGATATTTAATGATTGAATAGGATAAAAAAATAATAGCTAAATATTTCTTTGTTTCAGAAGAGAGACCTTAGAAAAAAAACATCCATGTGCGTCATCATTATCGTCAAATAAACAGCACATACGCAATTGCAAATTATTTTTAATTGTGAGCTGATACAAGCAAAGCAAAGCAACTCTTTTAGTTGAATTCATCTCGAGGAAGGAGCCATCTCTGTCCGATTCTTTTAGTGGGAATAAAAGGGCACACACCCCTCATCTCACTCCAATTAAAAGGTATTTATTATTTGCATATTTCATTTTCATAAAGGGTTAACATTTTTTTTTTATTTTTATAACTGATTAACATTTCGTTTAAAACTATATTATTATTTTTAATAATGTTAACAGAGGGTGGTGAGGTGTACATGCTTTCCCTTCTAATTAAAATATTATTATCATTTTTTTGTAAACTCTCTCTTTCTACAAACAAACTCACGAATCATATTTAATAAGAAAAAATAATAATTTTTATTTTTTACAGGGGTGTCTTTTGCTAAATGTCGACTTCTCCTCGTCCTTCTCGCTCAAGTCTCGCTCAAATCTGAGCGCACTTCTCTCTGGAATAGGTGAGTTCTGACAAATTTTTTAATCTTATAATTTCACATCACAAATAATAATTTCATTTTCCTAGCATTCTCTCTATTTTAATAATTCGAGTATAACAACCCTCTCATTTTATTATAATATTTGAATATCATTTAAATTTATAAAAATCTCTCCCTCTCTATTCTTTGATTAATAAATTTTGATTCTCTCTGGAACATTTTCTAACATAGAAAAATATTTCAAATTATATTTAAAAACATTTTCTGCTTTCTATATTAGGCCTATAGAAATGAATAGGAGGGTTGCTTTTTAAACTTTTATCTCTCGTCAGTCGTATAGCAATAAGTGCGATTTTTTTTTATCAGAGTGCTAATTGGCCAGAATAAAAGGAAGTTGAGTCAATGCGGTAAATTTAAAACTTTAAAATTTGCGCCAAAGGCGACCAAAGGAGTCCAGGAGGGGTGTTTTGGGCAGGCTTTACCACTTGTACTTTATATAATGTTTGATTGAGGGAAATAAAATTCAAATTTTTTTTTAAATTTAATTTTGATTGATCGAAACGAATAGGATATGTTCCTGTTATAACTTTTTCTTTTTATTCATTTTTTGTGGTGTGGGTTATCGAGAATTTTCCTTTGCTTCACATGAGAATTTAATTTGGTTTTAGGGGTGGATTAATTAAGTAAGTCTTTTAAAAATTATTCAAGTTCGAATATATCCCTAATAAATAAATAAATAGTAAAAAGAACCATAGGAAGTATTTTCTTAAATTAGGGGTTGGTTTTAGGGGTGGATTAATTAAGTAAGTCTTTTAAAAAATTATTCAAGTTCGAATATATCCCTAATAAATAAATAAATAGTAAAAAGAACCATAGGAAGTATTTTCTTAAATTAGGGGTTGGTTTTAGGGGTGGATTAATTAAGTAAGTCTTTTAAAAATTATTCAATTTCGAATATATCCCTAATAAATAAATAAATAGTAAAAAGAACCATAGGAAGTATTTTCTTAAATTAGGGGTTGGTTTTAGGGGTGGATTAATTAAGTAAGTCTTTTAAAAATTATTCAAGTTCGAATATATCCCTAATAAATAAATAAATAGTAAAAAGAACCATAGGAAGTATTTTCTTAAATTAGGGGTTGGTTTTAGGGGTGGATTAATTAAGTAAGTCTTTTAAAAATTATTCAATTTCGAATATATCCCTAATAAATAAATAAATAGTAAAAAGAACCATAGGAAGTATTTTCTTAAATTAGGGGTTGGTTTTAGGGGTGGATTAATTAAGTAAGTCTTTTAAAAATTATTCAAGTTCGAATATATCCCTAATAAATAAATAAATAGTAAAAAGAACCATAGGAAGTATTTTCTTAAATTAGGGGTTGGTTTTAGGGGTGGATTAATTAAGTAAGTCTTTTAAAAATTATTCAAGTTCGAATATATCCCTAATAAATAAATAAATAGTAAAAAGAACCCTAGGAAGTATTTTCTTAAATTAGGGGCTGGTTTTAGGGGTGGATTAATTAAGTAAGTCTTTTAAAAATTATTCAAGTTCGAATATATCCCTAATAAATAATTAACATTATAATCCCTATAAAGCTTAAAGTTTTGAGGTAAGGTCAGTTGAAGGGTGTTAAAATAATCGGACAGGAATCTTTTGAATTCAGATAAACAAATATAACGAGTATAAACAATAATAATATAAAACACCATGCCAACACTCCCACTGAAATTGATTTCGGTTAACACTCCCACTGAAATTAATTTCAGAATTTTAATCCAACATGTTTGGAACAATACGAATGCTTCGGAGACGAAACAGGCTTCGTGAAAAAATCTGCTATCATATTTTTTGTATTTATGTAAATTAGTTCAATTTTCTTTTCATTAACCTTTTCGCGTATAAAATGATATTTCACATCTATATGTTTTGAGCGAGCATGATAAGTTTGCTGCCAAAACAATAGCACTCTTATTATCGCAAAAAATTTTTATGCTTCCCGGAGCATTTGTTTGTAATTCTTTTTCTAAGCTTTTTATCCATATAGCTTCTTGTACTGCTGAAGTCATGGCCATATACTCCGCTTCTGTTGTGGACAATGCAACAGTTGGTTGCCTTTTACAATTCCATATAATCGGTCCACCATTTAATAGAAAAACATATCCTGTCATCGATCTTCTCTCATCTTCATCACTGGCCCAATCTGCATCACAATAGCCCATAATTTCTTGATTTTCTTTATTATTAAATTCTAATTTAGCATTGACCGTACCTTTGAGATAGCGTAAAATTCTTTTTACAGCCATCCAATGCTGCTTGCCTGGATTATTATTAAATCTGCTTACTAAACTTACTGCGAATGATATATCAGGTCGAGATACTTCAGAAATATATAGTAAACATCCCACAACCTGTTGATATGGAATTTGCATCAATTTCAATCAACCCGCAGGGTTCTGTCCTCTCTCCCACCCTATTCCTTATGTACATTAACGATCTCATGGGAGTAACCTCCAACCCAATCCATTGCTTTGCTGATGACAGTACCCTGCACTCAGTCAGGACTGGTGAAACCTCATCCACTGGTCGTCTGGGGGCTGTGTCGTCGATAAATGATGATCTTGGTCTCTTGGACGAATGGGGAAACCTCAATCAAGTAAAATTCAATTCCCAAAAAACCCAATGTTGTTTAATTTCTAGACAAAAAAATAGGATTTGCCCTCCCCTTATTTACAGCAATAATAGTCTCGAGTTCAAAGATTCATTTTCTGTTCTGGGAGTGACAGTTACATCTGATCTCTCCTGGAGCAACCACATCTCTTCTGTGGTTAAATCTACCGCAAGAAAATTGGGTTTCCTATTCAAAACGAAGCGTTACTTTTCCTCCCAACAACTCCTAATCCTCTATAAAGCCCAAATTTGGCCGGGTCTTGAATATTGTTCCCACCTTTGGCGAGGGGCGTCAAAAGACGCTCTCTCCTCCTTGGAAGCCATACAGAGGCGTGCAATTAGACTGATAGGTGATTCTACCCATACTGCATCCCTACAGTCACTAGATCATAGAAGAAGAGTATCTTCACTATCTCTCTTCTACAGGTATTACCATGGTCAATGCTCTGCCGAATTAAAATCAATTATCCCACCCAATGCAACATATTCACGGAACACAAGAGAGGCATCTTCCCAGCATCCCTATGCTGTTCAGATCACGACTAACAGAACAAAACAATTTCATTCTTCCTTTGTCCCCATGACCTCCCGTGATTGGAACAAGCTCCCTGCGTCTATCTTCCCCAAAACCTACAATCTTCAGACTTTCAAGTCTAACCTCAACAGGCATCTTCTCAGTTCCCGCAGTTGAGTTTCCCCTTTATGCTTCTCCTTTTGTTTTTATTTTCTTCCTGGCTGCATGTGACTATTGGTCATTATAGGTCTTCGGACCTTATGCACCCATTCCAAAAAAAAAAAAAAAAAAAAAAAAAAAAAAAAACCCATTTCATTTCTTATTTTCATTAAAGGTAGCCTCTGTATCGGTGCCGAAATATTTGTAATAAATTGTCATAAATGATGATAAAAAATGATAATAAATAAATAATATTAAAATAAGATACAGTATTTAAATTAGAAAATAAATGGAGATTTAATTAGAATATAATTAATTAATTATATTTTCTTTTGTTACAGCATCTCTTCATGTGTCTCATGGCAACGAGTCGAACGAAGTCTGCTAAAACAAATCAACATGCAAATGAGGGAGCATCAAAAAGAAGCGTAATCTCAACACGTATACTCTTTGATTTATAATCATCGACCTTGCCGCTCGAGCATCCATCTAAGCGCCCTCCGAGGGTCTCTGCACTAGGTAAGTCCTGACAATCAAATTTTTCAATTTATCTCATCATTTCCTAGGAAAGGTCTTTCTTTCTCTTTTAAAATCTCTGATAGTCCTATAAAAATCCTCCTTCATTTTATATTTGATTATCATTTCTAGAAGTTCCTTCCCCCCCCCCCCCTTTGATTGTGCCCCAAACAGATTTCTTTTTGAGAGGGATTCGAATTTTTTTCATTATTTTTGCTAAAGTGTTTTAATAACAAATCAACTTGCTTGATTAGGAAAAAATATAAAATTCAAAAATTTCTTCTTACAAATTTTAATTCTGTATGGGAATATTCTAACATAGAATAATACTTCAAATAATAATTAAAAAAATTATCTGCTTTCTAAATATATTAACCCCCCCCCTAATTCCCCCCGGGCCCCCCGCCCCCCCGCCCCGGGCCTAGTCTATAGAAATGAATGGGATGACAATGATTAAATTCTTTCTATTCGTAAATATTTAATTACTCACTAGCGCTGAGAACAATCGTTCATATTTCTTTATTATTATTCGTGTCTACATGTTATAATTTTTACTTTCTCTTACCCTATATATGAAATATATATAGAGAGAAAGTATTGCGATAATTTAATATTCAATTTAAATATTTTTTAAAACTAAACCAAAACAATTTTTTTTTTTTTTAACTACCAACTTGATTTGTTTCTAATGGGTAATATATAATAATTCCTTTTTGTCTAATCAAAAAAAAAATATTTTTTATCTTTGGTTAGTTATTAAATGTAGAAATAAGGGTGGTTCTGGAGGAGGTGGGTTAAATTAGCTATTGAATCAAATCAATTAAGTAAAATCCCAAATAAAATCATCAATTAATTTGAATAATAATTCTATTGCATGATAAATCAGAGAAAAAAATATAAAATTTTCTTAATTAGTCCAACAAACCTCTCAATTCTTCATCCCTTGTCAATTAATTAGTGATTATGCCGCGGGAGATGTAGGGGGCAAATTATTTTCATATATATATATTCATCTAGTTCTTTTCTTTAAAAATATCCATTAAAATCATTCGATTTTCTTTTTAAAAATAATCAACAAATATTGTTATACAATCAATTTTACAAATTCATTCAACAGTAGACTATAGAAATTATACAAAAGATTAAAATAACGCTTAAAAATTTTTTATTTATTGATAATGGGAGTGGGTAAATAAATTGAATCTCATAAAAATTATTTCACTTCGAATTTATCCCTAATAAATAAATAAATACAAAAAATAACACTTGAAAGTATTTTAATTTATTAGGGGTGAGTTTTAAGGGTGTGTAAATAGAGGGGAGTCTTTTAAAAATTATTTCACTTCGAATTTATCCCTAATAAATAAATAAATACAAAAAATAACACTTGAAAGTATTTTATTTTATTAGGGGTGAGTTTAAGGGTGGGTAAATAAAGGAGGGAGTCTTTTAATAGTTTTTTAATTTCGAATTTATTCCCAACAGAATAAAACTCCGTTATTTTGAAAGTAAATAGAATTTTTATAAATAGAGAATTTATTTAATAATTTTTATTCTTGGGCGCTCAGAGAGGAATGCAATTTTTCCATGCCTTGGTTGCTGCTTGCCTGTCTGTCAGTTGTATTCGAGTTGGGCCAAGAGTCAGTCGTTTGGGATCCTCTCTCTCAATCTCTTTCGTGTTTTGTTTATTTTATATTGTGTGTGCAAAATAAAACGTTCATCCCCCAACTCATTTACTCCCCGTCTGGTCATCTTATTATTACGGTAATGATTCTTTTCATATCTCATTTGCATAATGAATTAAATTTCTATTTTCAATTTTTTTTTTTTTTTCCTTAAAATATATTACTTATAAAATTATCCAATTTTTAAATACAACGCTAAGATGAAGTCGTATATATTTAATAATAATTAATTATATTTTCTTTTGTTTCAGTATCTCTTGATGTGTTACTTGGCTACGAGTCAAAGTCAGCTAAAACAAATCAACATGCAAATGAGGGAGCATCAAAAAGAAGCGAAATCTCAACACGTATCTTTGTCATATAAGCATCGAACTTGTCGCCCGAGCATCCCCATCTAAGCGCACCCCGAGGGTCTCTCTTTCTCTGTACTAGGTAAGGGTAAGTCTTGACAATCAATTTTTTTTCAATTTATCTCATCATTTCTTGGGGAAGGTCATTCATTTTAAAATCTCTTATAGGCCAAAAGAAATCCTCCCTCTTTTTAAGATACTTCGTGTTTGAAGGGAGCCCAGAGTGTTATACTAAACTAAGATACTTGATTATGATTTCTATAGAAGTCTCCCCCCCCCCTTTTTTTTTTCATTATTTTTACCAAATTATTTTAATAACAAATCAATTTTCTTGATTATGAATATAAAATTAAAAAATTTCTTCATACAATTTCTAATTCTGTATGAGAATATTCTAACTTAGAATAATAATTAAAAAATTATCTCCTTTCTATATTAGGTCTATAGAAATGATTGGGAGGGCAATGAGTAAATTCTTTCTATTCGGGGGTGAGTTTTGAGGGTGGGTAAATAAAGGGAGTCTTTTCATATAGTTATTTAATTTCGAATGAATTCCCAACTGATAAAACCCCGTTAGTTTTTTTTTATATTGTGTTATTTGTGCAAATAAGACGTTCATCCGCCAATCTCATTTACTCCCGTCTGGTCACCATATTATTACGGTAATGATTCTTTTCATATCTCATTTGCATAATGAATTAAATTTCTGTTTTCAATTTTTTTTTTTTCTTTTCCTTTCTTTTTTTTTTTTTTTTTTTAAGGTCCTTCTCGGCATCTAAGGCCATTTAGACCCCATCCCTATTTATTTCAAATGATTTGTAGTCAAATCAAATGAAATAAATTTTTCTCGCTTGGGATGGGAAGCGAACCCGGGACTCCGGTGCGAGAAGCTAATGTCTTCCCACTGAGCCACGGCTCCCGGGCATTTCCTTTCTTAAAATATATTACTTATAAAATTATCCAATTTTTAAATACAACGCTAAGATGAAGTCGTGTACCCCAGGTGGAGGGTGATAAAGGGTGTAAATCACCCCTTCTTATAAACAAAACACTATTTTTCTTCAAAAACTAAATTTTAATAGAAAATTATTATTATTATTATTATTATTATTTTTTCTTTTTTTTTTTTTTTTACTTTTAAGCAAATGTATTACTTTCTATCCCTTAGCACCCTCCACCCTTCTAACGGAGAATTTAGTTCTCCTATAATAGAGCAAGAGCCAGCGACGGCCAGACCTTCGTTATTTTATATTGTATGGGTAGCCAATCCAATTGAAATAAATTGTCGCATGAGACGGGATGCGAACTCGCGACCCTTGGCACAAATGTCTAACCACTACACCAAGGGCCGAGGGCACTAAATAACTTTACATCTCTTGAAATATATTTATTCAAGAAAATTAAATCCAATAAATCATGTTGATGTATTATTTAAATTGATATCTATTATCGTTTAAAACATATTTTCTCAACCTTTTTTGCTCACCGCCCCCCTTTGAGAATCTGTTCTTTTCTTGAGCCCCCCCCCCCCTCCTCCTTTTTATTTGATTATAGAGACTAATTTTTTTTTCTTTTTTTAATTTCAGAATTCCTTACCAGATGCTTTTAGTCGTGAATGCAGCCAGATGAACTCAACGTTATTTAGAGTTCCTATTTGGTGAGCTTAATATTTGAAACACTTTATTTTTCCAAAATTATTTATTAGTAAGAAAGATGGTCCAAAAATCAAAGAAGAAATGACAAATTTTTCTAAATAATTGTGTATTATTATCCCTAGAAATTGGCATTTCGGTTCAGCAGCAACATCTCAATCTCTCTCTTCTCTTCCTCAGGTAAATAAACATTATTCAATTATTCATCCCTTATCAATTAATAAATAAATATGCCAAGGGGGATGGAGGGAGTTAGGTTAGATTGACTGGCCGTTCCCAGAGAGGGAACTCACTTAGGCCAACTAGGCCCTTTGGGATACCACGGCGGGGCTGTCCCCCCTCCTTCACCGATGCTCCTTAAACCATCCGGAGCGGTTAATGAATTTTATAAGATCCCTGATATCAGTTGATCCTAGTTCCGTTATATTACCATAGAAGAACTCTCCTGATGAGTTTCTTCTAGTGTGCATCTGAGCAGGACATTGACAGAGGTAATGGACGACCGTCTCCTCCTCGACCACCTCTGAGCATGCCCTGCAGAAGTCGTTTGATGGGAGCCCCATTCTACTGGCATGCCTTCCTGCTAGACAGTGTCCGGTGAGTACAGCTACTACCCTAGCTATAGAGTCTCTACCTATCGAGATTAAGTGCTTAGTTCGCTGGAGACTGTATTCTGGCCATAATTGTTTGGCGATGGTACACGTGTTTTCATCTAGCCACCTTTGATTTGCTCGCGCTATGATTCTCTCTTTGATTAGGAGTTTACATGTGGCCATCGGAGTTCCGGGTTGTTCGGTAATTCTCTGAGCTGATAGTAAGGTACTTGCCCTAGCCAATTCATCGGCTTTGCAGTTTCCTATAATGTTTTTGTGCCCTGATACCCAATTTAATCTCTCCGCCGCATTGCGACAGTTGAGAGCAACCTTAGAAGTTATGGATGCTCCCTGTAGGGATTTAATAGCCGCTGGGCTGTCTGTGAGAATACGAATTTCGCTGCCAGGCATTGCTTCTTTCTGTATCCAGCTTACTATTTCTTTAATGGCTATAACCTCCGCCTGGAACACACTACAGTGATCAG
>JAKCPI010028116.1:0-14780 GCA_023213315.1 Euborellia annulipes | reverse complement strand
TTTTTTATATATAAACAAATTTCCAATTCATATTCATATATTTTTTCTAACTCATTTTTATTGATTTTTTAATTGGATATTTTTTTATCCAATGAAATATTATTCAAATTAAATTAAAAATTTTTGATAATTTTTTAATAGTCTCCTCTTTTTCAACGCTGTCTACAATTCTTTTCAAAGTCTCGATAATTCGAATTTTTCAAATGTTCCTTGAATTGTGGATTATTGAGAGTCGACTGTGTTATGACCATACAAGGAAAAATTATTTTTTCCCTATTCCTCCTCCTCTAAATAAAATTAAGTAATAATTAATTCTTCATTCATGGGCTCGTCTCTTTGCGTAGGCTATGTGGATGACGACCACTAGTTACCCGAGCTAAGGCCGGCATTTGTTCTTCCAATATGCCACTCTTCACTTGGCTCGCTCTTTAAATCGTACCTTTCAATTCCTTTTTAATTAACATTAGCGACCATGTAACTAGGATATAAATTATAATGATGAATTTAAAAAAAAAAACTTACCGGTAATTGTTTATTCATTTTTTTCGGTCTTTTCGGCATCTTAGGCCATTTTGACTTTAAACGAAACTTCTTTTGTAATTACGATAAATATTGGAATCCAGGGATATTTATTTATTTATACCATTTGGTATCCAAATGAATTAAATAAATTGATCGAACTGCCTGGTGTCCGAACCCACTCCCCTTTCCTTTTATATTATTAATATTGACAGGAGATGGAGCAGGTGCAACCAAAAATAAAAAGCCTCCGAATTTTTAACAATCCAACTAAAAGTTTCGGTTTAATTTTATTGACCCATCTTCAGGAAGCTTTTTATTTTTGACTCCACCTGCTCCCCTGTTTATAAAAAAACAACAACTGACTTCATTGATTTATCAATATTGATATTTGTCAACCTCTTAGCCATGGGGTGGTGTTTAAGCCTTGACATCACTAAGAAACGAATTTAATGAAATTAATCGGTTTATAAAATAAATTTAACTGGTATATCTAAATTTAGAGAAAATTTTCAATTGAAACTTAAATAAAAAATTACTTCGATTTATTATTGAATAAATTAATGAAGGTAATAAGAAAATTCACAAATAATAAGAAACATTAATCAAAGACTTGAATTCAAAGTCTACTCTTTTGTATCTATTGAAAAAGAAAGAGTTCAATAGGAGAGACTCTTGCCTTTAATCACTCAGAAAGTAAAAAATGATCTTTTTTTTTTTATTTCAAAATACATATACTTTAGAGGATCTTCGATTTCTCATTCATAAAATACAATAGAATCTTTTAATTTTCTGTGAAGTCAAAGAGTGCTTCATAATCCAAAACTAGTCCTACACCAGGGCCATCGAGAGCCTTGCCGGACTCCGGAGTTGCATATTAATACGGGTCCTTGCCCCTCCCCCTCATCAAAAACAAAAGTTTATATTTTAAATTCGAATTGAATATATGCAATCTTGTGAACATACCTAACAGTAGGTTTCTGACGTCTTTCGCTTCTTCAGACTCAGAAATATTTCCACCATTACAATTTCTATTTTATTTTTTTTTTAACCCTTCTTATAGAGATCCTTATCTCTTTACTATCTATCTATATATATATAATATAATTCGCTAATGTCCGTCTGTCACGCTCTATTTGGGCAACTTCCCGTTGGAATTTTTTATACTTAAAAAGAACCTTCAAGGAATTACAGGAAAATTATTTTCATCCCCAAATTTACGATTTCTCCCATAGGAAATGTATAGAGAACCATTTATGTATTCTTTGCATTTGTATTCTATGAACGGAAAAAAATCCTCAAACAGGCTCTAGATTAGAATATAATTTTATTTTTCTCATTCACACTCACACTCACACACACGCCATTTGGTATCCAAATAACTTAAATAAAATCATCGGGCTGCCTGGGGTCCGAACCCGCGACTTTTGGTATACGAGGTTAACACGCTAACCCCTACACCAAGCCCCGAGGGCCACTAGAATATAGTTATGATAATTATTTTCATAATTAAGAAAAGACGAGGGGTCCTGGAGCAGGGGGCATTTGCAAAAAAATAAAAAAAAATTTTTATAAAATTTTTTTATTATTCTTTAAATAAAATATTTCAAAATATATCTACGAATATATAAAGAATTAATTAAATTAAATATCTTTTGGGTAAATTTGATTACCTATTTTAAATAAATTTTAAGAAAAAAAATTGTTTGCCCCCCTCCCCCAAGAAAAAGTTGAAATGATGCCACTGCACAAAGGTCCGTGCGCATTAAAAGTCTATTCGAATAGACTCTCACGTTATATTAAAAACTCGGCCTTTTAAAAAAATATATATGTGCATGGACCTTTGTGCCTTAATAATGATGACAACTCTGTGCCTAAAATATTTATAAGGCCTTAAGGACTGAAGATGGACAAATAAATTTCATCCGAAATGTCTCTTTTGACATTTGGCAAAATTTTTGTTTTTTGTTGTACCTGTAGTTGTTCTTCCTAATTTCTAACATCATCAGCAACTTCTCTCCAAATAATAATTGATTTCTCCTATTTCAGTTTGAGAATGCCTTCTTGGCGGAACGACAAAGACAGTGGGCTGGGGACTATTGCGTTGTTCAAAGGCCTAGAGCTCGTCAAGGAGCTACAAAACCAATAGCTGATTCTCATGGTCATCTGTTACCTGGAGTTCCAAGAGCCGATGATCATCGAGGGGTGCTCACTCGTTATCAGGGTACTTGGCAGCTTCCTAAGAGAATCACACGGTCCATAGGTAATTACTAACATAATGGCTGCCAAACTTATTTTACTAACCTTGGCAATAATTTACCCATTTAATTTAATCTTAATACGAGTAGTTTTGTGAGTGTTTTATGTGATTTTTTTAATCACTTTAGTGGGGCATATTGCTCAGAATATTAAAGAAAAAAATACACATTAATAATGATTTCTGGTTCGTAATAAGAAGATACCGAAGAAATTTTTGCTGGTTTCGAGCAAATTTTAAAATGTTTCCTTGTTCTGATTTTATAAAATTTAATATATTTTATTTTATTATCAACAACTCCAGATTCCATTCTGATTCCAGATTTATTCTGGATAATCGTGTTACTACTTTTAACTTACGGGTTTACCTCTTGTAAGAGTGTTGAATGGTGACCACGAATTTCCCGAGTTTATACTGGAAAAAAATCCTTATTGGCTTCTCAGTAGGAGTGGGAGCGCCTTAAGCCTCTATCTACATAATTTAAAAAAGCTGAATTTGTACAGTGAGCGCCACAATTAAGTCCCACCTATGCGTTTTGTACTTGTGATTATTTTATTGTTTAAAAAAAAAAAATATACAATAGAGTCCCGGTAATCCGAACCTCCGGTTAATCCAAACTCTTTTTGCGTACGATTTTTTTTTTTTTTTAAGAGGAATATAAATGAAAATTAGACATTAAAGGAACTTTATTTTATTAAAAAATACAAATGAAAAATATTATGAAATATTTATTTAGAGCAGGGGCGTATATAGAAATTTTTTTCGGGGGGGGCCCGAACTCAAAAATCTTTTGCGGAAAATTTTTTTAAGAAACTAAATATTTTTCCACACGAAAATTTTTGCGGAACATTTTTTCTTTTGCGGAACCAAAGTTTTCCTTCCTGCGGAAAAATTTGTTGCGCTGATGTCTGTATATCCCTATATATGTATATGTGTTTGGGAAATTTCGGGGGGGGGGGGGCCTCGGCCCCCCCCCCTTATATACGCCCCTGATTTAGAGTTTAATATCACCGGCAAGTTTCACGGTTTACGACGTTATAAATACGACTTTATTATCAAAATTAACTAATTCAAGCTTACAATTCCGGTTAATCCGAACTTCCCGATAATCCGAACGACCCTCGGTCCCAATTAGTTCGGATTAACGGGACTCTACTGTATATTTTTCCCCCCCCCCCCCCCCCCCCCCCCCCCCCCCCCCCCCCCCCCCCCCCCCCCCCCCCGCCCCCCCCCCCCCTAATGGAAATTTTCATGGTTCAAACCTAGAAAATTTCCAATAAAGATTTTTATTTTTTTTTATAAAAACAATGAAATAATCACAAGTAGAAAACGCATGGGCGGGACTTAATATAAAATCTTTTGCCCGACCGTGAAAATCATTTTACCTTTTTTTTTTTAGACACACGAAATTTTTGCCGCCCTGCGGAAATTTTTTTTTCTGCGGTACCAAAGTTTTTCACCCTGCCGAAAAAAATTTTTTTACACGCCCCTTTTGGAAATATTTATTTTAATAGTATTGAGCGTGAACCCCTAAGCGTAGATGACCCGCTTGTCTGAAGTTTACGATTGCCTTGCTCTGGGGCGAGGAGAATGGATTCGAGTGAGTGGCAAGGAGGGGAAATGAGAAGCGTTGAGTCCATTGAAAGTGCAAAGGACGCCTCGTTTGTGTGGTAGCATTCATATGTGTGAGTGTGAGAGGAGGCTCTCCCATCTTCTTTTTTATTGCCTCCCCTTTTCTTTAGCTCTCCTTCTAACCCATTAAGATAGTTTGGTTGCCTAAGTTCAAGGTGCATTGGATATTTTTTTTTAATTTGAATTTGGAATCCTTTTGATGACCAAAAAAGAGAAATAAAGAGTATTAATTAGGGTCCGACCGAAACCGAATATTCGGCCTCAATCTTAGTTTCGGCCGAAACCGAAACTTGTATTTCCTATAAAAAATTAATATCATTTTACCTTTTTTTTTTTTTTTTTTAAATTTTTTACGCGCTGCGGAAAATTTTCTCAGGTTTCGGCCGGCCGAAAGTTTCGGCTACTTTTTGGCCGAAAACAGGTTTTTTGGCCGAAACTGGCCGAAACCGTAACCGAAACCATATATTCGGTCGGTTCCTAGTATTAATATATTTTATTTTTAAATTAAATTATAAATTGTCCCACACCATGCATAACATGCTAGTTTTAATAGAAAATTAAAATAATTTAAATATAGATATATGGAGTATGTAGTCAGCCAAGGAAAAGTAAAAAACAAATTTATACCGTCGACGTTTCGAGCGCCCGTAGCGCTCTTCCTCGGGACAGACTAAGTGTCAATTGTTACAGATGGTAGTAATTAAATTGTCATTTGACATCATTACACAAATAAGTTCTACAAATGATTGAATTATATAATTTACACATATTTTAAATGCAACGTTAGTTGTACAATACTGACTCCATTCCATCTATACATCTATATTTAATTCACCTAGCTAATAATTATAAAATAATTTAATTTAAACATTATAGATTGTAATAACTCATAATTTTAATTGATTTCAGCAAATCAATTGGCAGGAAGGCCGATGCTTACGACTTGGGAGAAACGGTCAGCACATGTACCCATAACATTACCTCAAGGAGTAATGGCAAGAAAAAATTTAATAAGGGCTCAGGTAATATTTTAGAGGTTTAATTTTATCCCTAGGAGCACTTTACATAAATTGTAATATGTAAGGATTTTTAAAATTAAATTTTAAGAGAAAATTTTATCATTCAATTAAGGTCTTGAGCACAAAGGGGGCACTGCAATATAATTCGCTTCCATTCAATGAATTATATTATAACAGATTAGAGCAGGTTGCCCCAGAAAACTACAATAATATTCAGTAACCCATAGTAAATGTATAAAAGAATTATTATTTACTTTTATGCGATATAGTCCGACTCAGTATGCACTTGTTTTAGTATACTGGGCTTTCGGACAGTTTCAAACTTTTACGTACTATTTGTTAAGTAGCAACAAACTCTACCCACCTGTGACGGATTTCGCGATTAGCCAGGGGCGTTTATCAGCAATTTTTCATATAACTAATATAAATATTAATATACTAATAATAAATTTAGCTCATTAAAAAAATATATATATACACGCCCTCACTTATTTATGAAGGCGAGGGAGTTTTGGATAGGCGCGAAGCCCACCGAAGTCAAGTGGAGCGGCTAGTTATAATATAACAAATAAAATAAATTCTCCTTTAAAGAATACCCGTCCTCATTCTGAATAATTTATTATTTTACAAAGAGAAAATAAAAGAACCACATTAAAATTGATTTTATTAAATTCTTTTATGGAAAAAAATAAGAAATTTTTTATTTTTGCTAAGGCTTTACCGCTTTGGTTCCTCAAGTATATAACAGCACAATAAAATGAAACTCACTTACTAAGAAAAGTTACTATAAAGTCATTCATCATTTTTTTTTAGAACGGGAAGAAAACAAATGGAAATAATTCGCGATCTTCATCAAGAGCTTCTTCAGCAAAACATTCATCTAAAAAATTTGAAGAACCCAAAGGCGAATATGTTCCTGGTAGTGTACAAGAAAGACACGCAAAAGAAATGTCTTCAGAGACAGCTAATCAACGACTAGGAGATCCTTATGGAATTATCGATCAGGAAAGAGAAAATGAAAAGCGAGAAGATAAACAAGACGTGTTAAGTGAGGTTTCTTCAAAAGAGGCTGCTAAATGTGTTCCACTTGCTCGGGGTTATTGTGACACTCAAATTGCACATAAAATGCATATGGATAATCTTAAACACCAACCTTTACCAGATATTGTTAATGATAACGGGTATAAAGCTTTAGCAATGCAACGCAATCAAACCATACATCCAGCATCTGCTATAAGTGAATCTTATATGCCAAAAGATACCAGAGCCGCAGCGTGGAAAGCATACAAACCAGGTCCTACTACTTTGACAAAAAATAAAGTTATTAGGCCAAAAACAGCAGCTCCAAAAACCCCCAATGGACATATATCAGAGGGGAGGCCTCATACTTCAATTCCAAAAATTAAACACACCCCAATTGAATTAGCTCTTTGTTGGGAAATTGACGAGAAGCCTATTAAGCCTCCGAAAAGATTAGATAACACATCAGCAAGTTTAGCGCCTGCAGTATTTTCTATGGTAAAACCAGAGTCCGAAGCCAGTTCTTCTTCTGAAGATATTTCACTTCCTTCACGAAAAAGTAGCGCCCATTCAGTAAAAAATGAAATTGTTCGTAAGAATAGCCATGAGAGTTCGATAAAAAATGGCTCGCATAAAAATAGTGTACATTCATTAAAAAATGGACCTCGCGAAGCTTGGGGTGAACCTGAACAGAAAACAAACGGTATTCACAATCATTCTTCAGAAAAAGAGAATGGTGATCAACAACGAAAAACAAGTTTAGAATTAAGTTCAATTCGTTCTGGAGAAAAACCTCACCATCATCAAAGTATGTCAATGTTAAATAATCGAGCTCGTTCTTGTGGCGCTTGTCAATTACGCAAAATGTCACCAAATCCAACGAATAATAGTCCAAAAGATGAATATAAACAAGCTTTTTTAGCAGGAAAACCAGGAACGCGGGAGCGTAATTCAAATTCTGCGCATAGTAGTAGTCAAGTAAAAGTGCCAAAACCTAAATTGCCTTATGCACATAGAAGCTATTCTATAGATACATTAGCGCCTCCTTTTTCTTTATGGGCAAATAATAAGGCTCAAGGATATCCAGAACATTGGAGATTGGCTTCAGTGTATCAGCATTCGTATAAACCTCCTGAAATAAGGAAGAAATCACTTTTAAATAGTGTTTACCAGTAATTTAATAAATTCACTTTAGAAAGTTGGAGAAGATAATTAAAACCCCAAGTGTGTGAATAAGTGCCTGTACTTCTACCAAAACTTTTTATTTCCAATATTTAATAACAGGCACTCATTGATTTTATAATCTATCTCTTTTAGAAAGGATATACAGGGTGGGTCACGGGAATCGGGGAAAAAGTAGACGGGGCTTGTAGATGGTGGAATAGGAGTAGGGAGGTCTGGGAGAGCTCATTCTAACCCTCAGATAGTGCCATTTTGTTACCACCAAAGAGGGGTTGGGATGTTGTTCACTGTGTGTTGTTAAAAACAATGAAAAATTAGTGGCGGCCAGGTGCATTCAGACGTTCATTCAACATTGATCGTCGCGGTGCTGCTTCCAATCTTAAAACCATAATGGGGTGGGTCAATTCTTTTTGAACCAAGGGCAACATTATGAATAAAAAACCACCTCGCTCCGCACTTACAACAATAACTCCCGATTATGTGGAGACTTGCTCCGTACTTAGAAAATGGATGCCACATGCCCGATGTAATTTTTAGAACGTAAAATGGCACTTATTTCTTAACCAGAAAATGTAAATAAAATGGTTGTAAGTCTAGAATATTGAGTTATGTCTATCTGTTTTTGTCCCTATTCCCGTGACCCGCCCTGTAGAACAGTGGTGTTTAAGCTCTATCTAAATAGACTGGTATCAGGCGACTCACAAGAACCGTCAGCGTCGAATAAGTTAGATTTTTTCAAACAAGAAATATATTTATTTACACATCTATAAAGTATAAATATTCAAGAAACAATCAATATATACTATTTTCACTTTTGTAAATATTGAATCAAATGAGTAAGAATATTTTTAATTTTTTATCCCTGTAGATAGGCAACTCTTTTATGTATTTCAGAAATGTCATTGTATAAAAAAAAATTCATATAATTAACTATTTCTAATTATTTATTATATATACACCTTTTTTATGCACTGCTCGAGAATTAAAATGCTATTATATCAGTTTGTGGCATTACATTTACTTGAGGTTTACTACTTTTAAATTCGTATGATGCAATTCACGATAATTAAAACAAAGTATTGCACTTTATTATACAGGAATTTTATTGCTAGATAACTGTTATGTGCTCCTTCTCAGAGTTTCGGCCGAAAAGGACCATCATCGTAAATTCCTTTATTCTCTTATATATATCTACCCGTATATCTTTAACTATATATAGTCTATATATAAAAGATAGTGAAATATAATTCATATATACAATATTTTTTTTTTTTTTTTTTTTTTTTGGAATGGGTGCATAAAATCCGAAGACCTATAATGACCAGTAGTCAAATGCAGAATATAGTTAAAAATATATATATAAAAAAATTAATAAATAAATAAAGGAGAAGCATAAAAGGGGCGCTCAACTGCGGGAACTGAGAAGATGTCTGTTGAGAGTAGAATTGAAAGTCTGAAGATTGTAGGTTTTGGGGAAGATAGAGGCAGGGAACTTGTTCCAATCGCGGGAAGTCATGGGGACAAAGGAAGATTGGAATTGACTAAGAACTAGTCAATTCCAATCTTCTGTTCTGTTAGTCGTGATCTGAAAAGCATAGGGATGCTGAGACGATGCCTCTCTTGTGTTCTGTGAATATGTTGCATTGGGTGGGATAAGTGATTTTAATTCGGCAGGCATTGACCATGATAATACCTAAAGAAGAGAGAGAGTGCAGACACGCTTCTTCTATGATCTAGTTCGAGAGTATTAAACATTTTTTTGTAAAATTTCTCTGTGTACGAATACTTTTTACACCCATTGTATATAAAATTTTGACCTCTTTCGAAGCCGAGCCCAGATTATTTAATATAGTATTAACATTTATTATTTGCGAAAAATACTATCGCTGAATAACTTCGCTTGCTTTTAATGAAATTTGTCATATGTGAATATATATATATATATATATGGGTATATCTGTCATACATCTGATTTTTTGATTATATAAAATTTCAACTTCTTTCGAAGCCGAGGGCAGATTTTTGAATATGTTATCACCGTCTTTTATTAGGAAAAATAGTTTTTTGATTAATCTTGGTTGCTTTTGCTAAAATTTATAAAAAATTCTCATATGTCAATGTCATCAATTTTTTTTTTGATTATATAAAATTTCTACCTCTTTCGAAGCCGAGACCAGATTATTTAATATATTATTAAAGTTTATTAATTGCTTAAAATAGTTTCTTTGATTAATCTTGGCTGATTTTAATAAAATTTTTCATATCTAAATGTAATTTGCTATTCTTTAATTATATAAAATTTTGACCTCTTTCCAAGCCGAGACAAGATTATTTAATATATTATTAACGTTTATTAATTGGGAAAAATACTCTCTTTGAAGAATATCGCTTTGTTTTAATAAAATTTGATAAAATTTTTCATATCTAAATGTCATTTGCTATTCTTTGATTATATAAAATTTTGACCTCTTTCGTACCCGAGCCCAGATTATTTAATATATTATTAAAGTTTATAAATTGCTTAAAATAGTTTCGTTGATTAATCTTGTATGGATTTAATAAAATTTTTCATATCTAAATGTCATTTGCTATTCTTTGATTATATAAAATTTCTACCTCTTTCGAAGCCGAGACCAGATTATTTAATATATTATTATGGTTTATTAATTGGGAAAAATACTCTCTTTGAAGAATTTCACTCTGTTTTAATAAAATTTGATAAAATTTTTCATATCTAAATGTCATTTGATATTCTTTGATTATATAAAATTTCTACCTCTTTCGAAGCCGAGACCAGATTATTTAATATATTATTATGGTTTATTAATTGGGAAAAATATTCTCTTTGAAGAATTTCACTTGGTTTTAATAAAATTTGATAAAATTTTTCATATCTAAATGTCATTTGCTATTCTTTGAGTATATAAAATTTCTACCTCTTTCGAAGCCGAGCCCAGATTATTTAATATATTATTATGGTTTATTAATTGGGAAAAATACTCTCTTTGAAGAATTTCACTCTGGTTTTAATAAAATTTGATAAAATTTTTCAAATCTAAATGTCATTTGCTATTCTTTGATTATATAAAATTTTTACCTCTTTCGAACCCGAGCCCAGATTATTTAATATATTATTATGGTTTATTAATTGGGAAAAATATTCTCTTTGAAGAATTTCACTTGGTTTTAATAAAATTTGATAAAATTTTTCATATCTAAATGTCATTTGCTATTCTTTGATTATATAAAATTTCTACCTCTTTCGAAGCCGAGCCCAGATTATTTAATATATTATTATGGTTTATTAATTGGGAAAAATACTCTCTTTGAAGAATTTCACTTGGTTTTAATAAAATTTGATAAAATTTTTCATTTCGAAATGTCATTTGCTATTCTTTGATTATATAAAATTTTGACCTCTTTCGAACCCGAGCCCAGATTATTTAATATATTATTATGGTTTATTAATTGGGAAAAATATTCTCTTTGAAGAATTTCACTTGGTTTTAATAAAATTTGATAAAATTTTTCATATCTAAATGTCATTTGCTATTCTTTGAGTATATAAAATTTCTACCTCTGTCGAAGCCGAGCCCAGATTATTTAATATATTATTATGGTTTATTAATTGGGAAAAATACTCTCTTTGAAGAATTTCGCTTGGTTTTAATAAAATTTGATAACATTTTTCATTTCGAAATGTCATTTGCTATTCTTTGATTATATAAAATTTTGACCTCTTTCGAACCCGAGCCCAGATTATTTAATATATTATTATGGTTTATTAATTGGGAAAAATACTCTCTTTGAAGAATTTCACTTGGTTTTAATAAAATTTGATAAAATTTTTCATATCTAAATGTCATTTGCTATTCTTTGATTATATAAAATTTTTACCTCTTTCGAACCCGAGCCCAGATTATTTAATATATTATTAAAGTTTATTAATTGCTTAAAATAGTTTCGTTGATTAATCTTGGCTGGTTTTAATAAAAATTTTCATATCTAAATGTCATTTGCTATTCTTTGATTCTATAAAATTTCTACCTCTTTCGAAGCCGAGACCAGATTATTTAATATATTATTATCGTTTATTTATTGGGAAAAATACTCTCTTTGAAGAATTTCGCTTGGTTTTAATAAAATTTGATAACATTTTTCATATACCTAATGTTCTCTTTTAATTAAAACTCCAGTAAACTAGGAATTACACAATTTTTTCTCTACACGGTATCATGCCTAACTCAAAAATAATAAAAAGTGGAGTTACACCACTTGTGCTTTAACGGGCCCATATATATGAGACAAGGAATTTATGGCCTGATGATGATCCTTTTCGCACGGAAACTGTGAGAATGTACAGTGAGGGACAATATTAAGTCCCATCCATGCGTTTTCAACTTGTGATTATTTCATTGTTTTTATAAAAAAAAATAAAAATCTTTTTTGGAAATTTTCTAGGTTTGAATCATGAAAGTTTCCATTAAAAAATATATATTTTTTTTGAAAACAATGAAATAATCACAAGTAGAAAACGCATGGATGGGACTTAATATTGTCCCTCACTGTACACACAACAGTTGTCTGGCAATAAAATTCCTGTATAATAAAGTGCAATACTTTGTTTTAATTATTGTGAACTCCATCAAACGAATTTTAAAGAAGTAAACCTTCAAGTAAAAAATTGATAATTTCTCTTTCGTTTCCAAATTTAATTAAATTATTTTCCTAACCAAGTAAAACTTTGATAAATATAAAAATCAATAGTATAATTTCATTTCAATTATCGAGCAGTAATTTTTAATCATATACTAGTAAATATTCCTATTAAAATACAAATGGATTGAAATAATTTGATAAATACCTTTAATAAAAAGAAGAAATTTAATAAATTAAAAAAATATAAATAAATATAATTATAAATTTATATATTTAATTTTTAAAAAGTTAATATTTTTGGCAGAGAGGAATTGAAAGTTTAACATTAACTAAATGTTTTAAGGCATTAATTTATTATACTCGGAAAAAAATGTACTTTTTTTAATTCCCTCCCATACTTTGGATGCGTAATGGAACCTAACAAAAAGAGAAAATATTTTTTTAGACATTGTCAAAAGTAAAGGAATTAAATTTTATATTTATTAAAAATTTAAAAAAAAATAATTCATTTACCAATTTCTTTCTGACAATGGAGTTTGGGTCAAATGTTGTCGTCGTGCTCCATATATTGATGAACGTATGCGATCCATAAGTTCTCTTGATCCAATATGTCCTTTAAAGAAATCATTTTCCTCTAAAAAAAAATATAGTTGTTAAAAAAAAAATGTTATAATATCTCTTCTTTAGGGTAGAATGTGGAGAATTTTGTTTGAGAAAGGTAATGTAGCCAGATTTGTGTTTAGTATAAAAATGATCCTATCTTCTCTATGTACCCTAGGTCCTTGAAAAAAGTTATGGAATTTTTTCTTCTACTTATTATCACAAATTGACTTAAGTCAAATCGCTTCAGAGAAGTTAATAAAATTTCAATCATTCTATCTCTCTTCGAATAGATTGATTTCATTTGTTAATATTTACTTGCAGCAAATTTGCATTTTGCCTAAAAAGCAAAGTCAATTACTAAATTTTAATTGATAAAATATTTACCTAATTCCTTTGCAAGATCAGGAAGGAGAAACATATTTATTGATGAATCCGAAATAATATTTGAACCAATATGGCTTACAATTTCTAAACGTGATTTGGAAAATGTTTTCAAATAAATATCCTAAAAAAAAGGAAACAAAAAATGAATATATAAGCATAATTGTACAATAATATAAAAAAAAAAAAACAATATCACACCTCCATTTTTTTAATATAATTCGGATGGAATTCGGAAGGTTGAGCTCTATTATGAAAAAATACAACTTGTGGAAAATATTCAATAATCTCTTCATCTTGTGAAGTTGTATGTGTTGAGGGTTTTAGCATCTCAGCAGTTTGGATAAACCTAGAAAAATCAAATCAAAACCCAATTAATAATAAACTTATCGCAGTATTCTTTGTTTCCCCGTGCGGTTTATATATAGGCTATAATTTGCTGCCAAGAGGATTTCATTTATATTTCTCAAAATGATATACCGAAAGTTTTATTCAATCGAGTGGTAATTAAATGTATAAAAACCTTAATATGTTGGCATCAAAAAACCAATCTTGAGATAAAATAACAACATGACACACACTAAGAAGAAATGCAACTAATTGAAGTGAGAGTATTTCCATTTGATTTTCAAATGGGATCATTTCATTTGCCAATTTTTTATTATCATGTGTGCTCATTTTATCCAAAATTGAAGCTGAGAGAATTGGTTGAGTGTCGATTAAAATAGTTCGATTTCCTGTTACATAAATATCCATTCCACTAGTGCAATGAAGACTGTAATCTATATGCTCAGAATTTGCGATTTTAAAAATTCCTTTATCACTGAAAAAAAAAAAGGTACTAATTAGGGTTATTTGTAATTCGATGTGTTCCAGCCAGGATGAGATAGAAGGGCAAAAATGCTACAAATTTAACCCCACCCTCAATGTATGGCCGAAAGTTAGTAGTTTGTGAGATATTCAAGAAAAATAATTTTTTTAGAAATATCCCATTTTTGACGCTAACGACGAGTTAAAAAAAAACGGTTGATTCAATGTTAGCTATGTATTTTTTTATTAGTAAATGAGTTAGTAATAACTCTTAATAAGTAATAAAATATTCCAAATCATTGAGAATTTGATTACCAATAACGAATTTGAATTTATTTAATAATTTTACGTTATTATTTCGAGTCATCCAGTCAAAAAAAAATTTTATGACACCAAATGTACAAACTACCAAAAAAACTTGCTCGTTTCATTAGCTATCCAAAAAGGTACAATAGTTAATATTTTTATGAGAGAACCACAATCAAAACTCATTGTAACCTGTCTTAGGTAGGATGTATCCAGGGGGTTAAATTTGTAGCATTTTTGCCCTTCTATCTCATCCTGGCTGGAACACATCGAATTACCAATAACCCCTGTATATATATATATATATAAATATTAATGTTCTAGAAGGTTTCCGCTACTGGATGTATGCAAACTTATCTTCGCATATATATTAATACTGTATATATATATAT